>CM076582.1:280817309-280916409 GCA_034641835.2 Pinus albicaulis
TTTTTTGTTTCTAAATTGTGCTAATTCTATTATGTAAACATTATAGTACAAAACTGCCTCAGTTCAGCTATGATAGCCTGAAACTGGGCTTGAAGGCCAAGCTTTATCCTGATACTGAACTGCCCATATAGGGAAACCAGTTCTATAAAAACAGTTGCACCGCCCTTGTATAGGGAAACCGGTGTGGTGTTTATAACATTTGTCATGAGAAAACAACAGAAAGATGACACTATCGACAACAAAAACCAGTATGCTGCTGTAGATAACAAAAAACCAGTATCTCTAGTAAAGTAATCTAGTTCAGAGACCATACTGAGCCATGTCATAGCAGAGTTAATTGGTGTTGATGGGAGAGGGTTGCTCCTCCTCAATGGGGCATCCGTAGTCGTCCCCGGGATCTTCAGCATCAGCATCCGCGTGTTGAGCTCCTGCGTTTTGAACTTCATTCGCATCCACCTGCATAGAGAAAAGGCCCAAGGAGGGCGCTGCAATGACAGGGGGTTCGCCTAAATCGGCATGGGGCGTTACAGCAGGGCTTGGGCGGGGGTCATTAGGAGCGGGAGAGGGATCAAGAGAAGCGGGAGGGGATTCATGCCAAGGAGGAGAACGAAGAGTAGCTTCTTCTCGTAGGGTAATGGTGATAAAGGCCGTAATTGTGGGACGGTTAAAAGCACTGTCAAAATGCAGCTCCGCTCTCTGTGTGGTTTGATGAATAAAATGGCTGCCAGAGGGCTGAGGGGAAGAAGAGGCATAGTTTCAAGGCGCTTCATGAGGAGGAGAGGCAGGCGGATGAGCATGGGCAGGGCCAGAGGAACAGTCAAAGGATTGCCGACTGGAGGAGGGCCATTCACTTACAGATCTGCTGCGAGTGCCTCCTCAGCGGCAATTCATTCGCTGTCTGAGTCTTGGCATGGCCGACGCGACTTCGTGAACCAGTCTCAGGCAATGGGGAAAGGCTTGGAAAGGAGCTAGAGCACAGAGCGAGCCAGAAGGAAACTAAGAAATGATGTTCGCTTGACAGAGGGCGCTATGAGAGAAATGAGAACCAGGAAGAGTTTCAAGGCAACTATAAAGCGAGCAGCGACGGTTGGTGTGTGTGCGAGCACTGGGCTCTGCACAATCCACAGGGCAAGCACCGCCAAGGGGTTCCAAACATCTGCTCGTGGAGTCGGAGAGCTCTGAAAAAACCAAATCCGCGTCCATAATGAAACAGTCGGGCTTACCAAGGAGGATGAAGAGCCAGGGCAGTGGAGTAAATGCTTTGCTCGCAGGCGAATTGAAGACCAATTTAATGGCACCGTGGAGGGCCATGTGGCCACCACATGCCAAGCACCTTGGGTGTTGGCCAGGGGCGGTTGTCCCATCAAGCTTGCTATACATCCGCATCCGGAAATCTTTGATCATTCTGCACCAGATTGATGCAATTCTGGAGAAGTTCGCTATCATGGATGATCTAAAGAGGGCCATGATTGAGAGTATCCGAGCTTTCAACTCCCAGATTAGCTAGGAGATCCGCTACCTTATTGCCGTCTCTTTTGGTGTGAACAAAGGAGATGGCTTGGTTGTTGTCCAACCATGTGCTTAGATTGTCGATTCGAGAGGCCATTCTCCAGCTAGTGACTATTTTTGCAAATCTGGTGCCCTGAAGCAGTTGATTGGCTGTGTTGATAAGAATCTGGGAGTCCCCTTCCACAATGATAGGTGAGAGGTTGTAGAGATGGGATAAAATCAAACCTTGCTAAATCCCTTCCAATTCTACTGAATTGTTGGTGTCCCAGCCTATCGAACCTTAGTAGATAGTGAGGACATCTCCTTGGGAGGCGGCGTAGTGGTAAAGTCGGCCTCATAATGACGGACCGGTCTTGTGTTCGATCCTGAGCAAGGTCGTAGCTCGTCGTGCGAGTAGTTAGTCTAAACCGGGCCAAGCCCACTACCTTTTGAATGAATAAAAATACTGATAACGGACTCATAGCATGAAACGGTCTGCGCTACAGAAACCCTAGACCTCCTGCATTTTTGATCAGCCGCGTTAGCCTGCGCTTAACCAGCCTTCGCGGCTTGGCAACTAGCAATGGATTCAATATCGGGGGGGGGGAAGGTCAACCCCCCCTGCCAACAATGATGGCACCCACGCCAGTTCTGTGCAAAGCAATGAAACAGTCGACAAAGGCCAGGAAACAGCGCCACCTAAAACGCCAACCACGTAGACCCAGCAGGAGACAGCGGCTCCCACATCCTCCACCTGCAAGCCCATCGCGACAGAAAGACCCAAGATTGAGCTGCCCAGCCATCGCATAAACGCTCGAATCCAGTACATGAGGGACCATGCCCTCATTGGAAAATTTATCGGCTTTTGGCCAACTGAAAAAGCCCTACAAGGATGGGTTGCTTCCAAATGGAAGCCCAAAGGACATGTCACGCTCCAGCTTGGACCGAAGGGTTTCTTCACAGCGATTTTCATCTGCATTGAGGACCGAAACAGAGTAATGGATGAAGGGCCATACTTTTTCAACTCAGCTGGGCTATATCTTCGGAACTGGGTGGGAAGATTCAACCCAGACAAAGAAAACTTCAACTGGGTACCTGTCTGGATACGCCTGTACTCGCTACCACTAGAATATTGGGATGAAGAATCACTCCAAGAAATCGGCAAAGGGCTAGGAGAGTTCATTAAGACCGCAGAGGAGACCAAGCTTCACCGATACACTTCATATGCTCGTATCTACGTCTACATGCATTTAGACAAATCCCTGCCTGATGCCGTAAGTATATATCATGATGATTTCGAATGGATCCAACCTTTAGATTATGAGCATGTTCCTTTCAGATGTCGCAGGTGTCACGCACACGGGCATTTATTCAGAGATTGCCCCCTCACTGCACAAGCTCAGAATAAAGAGGCTGAAGTCAATCCAGAAGCTGATGGTTTTACCAAAGTGCCCTCGCGTAGAAGACATGGCAAGAAACCCTTTGCGGCGGGTAAGAAACCTTATCCTTCCTCCGATGCACCCTCTACTAGTAATAGTTCTGCAATTCTTTCCAACCCTGATCTTGCCCCTGATGCCGGCCAAACCCCCTCTAAAACCCTCAGATCCTCTGAATCCTACAGCCCATTCCAACCCCTTGCAGTCTCAGAACCAGAAACTTTCTAATGCTTGCTCCTCGTCCAGCCCTTCCACTGAAACCAAGCTTCTGACCTGGCACCCTGCCACTATGGACGTTGACAACCCTAATACCCAGCCAGCTATTTCTAATGAGGCTCTTATTAGCAGCAGTCAAGAGACATTCATGGAAGAGGACTCAGAAGGTTTAGACCTAGGGGAGCTTGATATCCTAGGGCTCGAGGATGCCTGCAGAAGAAAAGAATTTGACACCATCAATCCTCATCAAATTGACAAACTGGAAAAGTTTCTATTGAACGCCCATCAGCAAAAGAAGCTAGGCGTTCAGCTCGGCAGTCATTGGGATAGCCTCAAAATCACAAAATAATCAAGGAAAAGGGGTCGAAAGCCGGATTGGCAGCGCACCATTACCATAGGGAAAATATTGGTCAACTAAGGCCGATATCCCAAGCTCACAAGGTTCTTCAAACCACTGACAAATAGTACCTCATGAAGTTGATCTCATGGAATATCAAAGGGCTCAATAGCCCAGGAAAGCACAAAATTCTCAAAAATATGATACAGAAAGAAAGGCCAAATATTCTCTTTCTTCAAGAAACTAAATGCAACAGTGAAACGCTAGGTACCATCTTGTCCAAAGCTTGGCCTAGCTGTAACTCAGTAGCGGTGGATGCCTCCGGTTCTTCAGGGGGTCTTGCAATAGCTTGGGACACTCAGTCCATAAACCTATCAAAATTTCATGCTGCGCATCATCTTATTCAAGCAACTTTTCATCCCATTGGATCTAACATCCATGGGCACCTCTCAAACGTCTATTTTCCACAGGACCAAGCCGGGAAAATAGCGCTTCTGCATACCATGGAGATTCTGAATTCTCACAGAACCTATCCCCTTTGGATTGCAGCAGGGGACTTCAATATGATTACTAAGATGGGAGAAAAAACAGGTGGAAGATCCAGAGCAGATCCGGACAGTGCTCACTTCAAAGAATTCATAACCAACAGTTGGCTCATAGACATCCCTTTCTCAAACGACACTTTTACATGGAACAATAAAAGAACAGGAACTCAGCAGATCGCTTCAAAGCTGGATCGTTTTCTCATTTCAGACAATGCCATCCATTTAGGAGGGGACCTTTCGGCTTCTATTCTCCCACAGGCAGGTTCAGATCACTGGCCCATCTTGCTTCACTGGAAAAACGTCAGTCCTCAATTCAAAAAACCCTTCAAATTTGAAGCATTTTGGCTCTCTCACCCCTCCTTCAAAGACATGGTCACCCATGCTTGGCAAAGTTTCACTCCACCTACAGGCTCGAAAATGTATCAATTTCAACAAAAGCTCAAACACCTTAAAGCAATCATCAAGAATTGGAACTCCTCTGTTTTCGGAAACATCTTTCAAGAAATCAAAATCCTAGAAAGAAAAATGGAAGAAATTCAGCAAAAAATCATAATTGAAGGAAGAACTGATGATCTTGATGCTCAGGAACAAGATCTACACAAGCAACTAGAAGAGAGGAGCAAGCAAGAAGAAATCCTGTGGAGGCAAAAATCTAGAATAAATTGGCTAAAGGAAGGGGAAAGGAACACGAAATTCTTCCACAGGTCAACAATACAAAGAAGAATGCAAAATCGCATTCCTCACATTACTAATCAGCAAGGAGAGTAAGTGGAACAACACGAGGAGATCGAGCAAGTTCTCCTGGACTATTTTCAAAGCATACAACAAGAGAACCACACCATAGACAGACAGCCATCCATCGACAAGATCTCACGGCTGATTCCCAAATTGGTCACTGCAGAGCACAATAAAATGCTTCTCCGTCCTGTCTCCCTCCAAGAAGTCGAACTAGCGATGGCCCAATCGAAAGATGGAAAGGCACCTGGTCCTGATGGATTCACCTCCAATTTTTTCCATCATTTTTGGGAACTTATCAAAACATAAGTTTGGCAACTGGTTGAGGAATCCAGAGCTTCTCACTGGCTTCTCCCCTCCTTGAACGCCACTTTCTTAGCCCTGGTACCAAAAGAAGAGCACCCAAGCACTCCGGAGAAATATAGACCAATCGCTCTCTGCAATGTGGTTTATAAGGTCATTTCCAAAGTCATAGCCAACATATTAAAGCCTCTTCTTCCGCTCCTTATCTCGCCAGAGCAAACCGGTTACGTGGAAGGCCGACAAATCATGGACGGCATCATCCTCACTCATGAAGTTATCCATTCTCTCAAAAGCACCAAAAAGCCAGGTATGCTCCTCAAAATAGATTTATCTAAAGCTTTTGATAAACTATGTTGGCGTTATATTCAGAACATTCTCAAAGCTTTTGGCTTTGACCAGATGTCGATAAGGTGGGTAATGTCCCTCATCTCCACACCCCTTTATTCCATTCTCGTCAATGGCATCCCCTCTGCGCCGTTTATGCCATCCAGAGGAATCAGACAGGGTGACCCTCTCTCTCCTTTCATTTTCGTCCTCATGTTTGAAGGTCTCAGCAAACTCATTCATCATGCAGTCCTCACAAGCCATCTGCGTGGTATTACCCTTCATGATTCTCTCACCACCCACCAACAATTTTTTGATGATAATATGATGTTTGGCTTCCCCTCTGTCCAGGAAGCCTAGTCCTTCAAAAGCATTCTAAACCTTTTCTCCGTAGCCTCTGGCATGACCGTCAATGTTTCTAAATCCCAACTCTTCTTTTTCAACACTCCTCCGTTGATCCAAACCAGTATAGCTCGCATTCTTGGCTTCTCTCTTGCTCAACTCCCATCCAAATATTTAGGTGCGCCTCTCATTGACACTGCCATAAAGCACTCTACTTGGAATCATCTCTTGGAAAAATTGGAAACTCGACTCTCCTCCTGGACTTATAGAGCTCTCAATATAGCCAGCAGGCTTGTCCTCATCAAAGCGGTTCTGCAATCCATGCCCCTATATCTTTTCTCTGTGCTTGCAGCTCCAAAATGGGTTCTCAATCAGATCAAGAATCTGCAACGTCGTTTCCTCTGGGGATCCTCAAACCAAAAACGCAAATGGGCTCTGGTTAACTGGAACACGGTTTTCTCCCCTAAGGCTGCAGGAGGACTAGGACTCAGAAATCCACTTCACAGCAACGAAGTCATGGGGGCACGACTATGGTGGAATTGGCTCTCTAATCCTTCTAAGCCTTGGGCTAAAATGTGGACAGCCAAGTATGCTAATAACAGACCGCCTGAAAACCTGGTCAGGCTCTATCCTGGAAGTGTTGGCTCCCTCATATGGAATGCAGCCAAACAACACTTTGCTCTCATACAACAGCACAGCTTCTGGGAAATAAGAAATGGGCACACAGCCAGATTCTAGGCTGACTCCTGGCAGCAAAACCCAAAGCTTACTGATATTCTCAGCCTCTCCAATGATGGCCAAACCAACCCCCCAGAGGAAATCAAAGTCAATCAAGGCTAGACGCCTATAACTAGCAATGACTTCAGGCAATGGAAGCACCCGACTCTTCTCATTCCCAACTCTTCAAGCAACATGCGGGAAGCTCTCCAAGAGGAACTGCAACGCCGGAAAATCAGATGTTCAGAGGAACCGGACATTCTCCGTTGGGGATATTCACCCAAGGGCATGTTCACTAAAAAAGAAGCCTTCTCTCTTATGCATCCAATCCCACTCCCGAGAGACAGGCTTTGGAAATTTGTCTGGGCTCCTGGTACTTGGCCTAAAGTATCCACCTTTCTCTGGTTACTTAGTCACAAAAGAATCCTCACATGGGACAACCTGCTCAAGCACGGTTTTTGTGGCCCCTCACAATGTCCAAACTGCAAGCAAGATACTGAAACGATACAACACCTCATGATGTCTTGCAATCTTGCTAGCCAACTTTGGGAAAATATCTTCTTTAGGAGTCAACGAAGCAAACCAAAATGGGATCTAACCAACATTATGCGCCTTTGGCCCCAACGACCTTATAGCAGTCCCATTCTTAATACTCTTTGGCAAATCATCCCAGGCCTCCTCTTCTGGTCCCTCTGGAAGGAACGAAATAGGAGAATCTTCAAACATCAATCCAGCCCTTTGGACATCATCTGGGACAACTTCAGCAAAAACCTCCAAGAGTCTCTAGCCCTTCATTCTTGGCAGGAGGAGGATCTGCCTAAACAGCCGAAGGAAGCAGCAATATGGCAAAACTGGCAGCTGAAAGTCGCGATCTCGCCAAACACCAACAGGCAGAAGTCTCCTGACTCCCAACTCCCTTGGACGCCCCCTCCTCCAGACATCTTCAAATTGAACTTCGATGGAGCCTCAAAAGGCAATCCGGGTCCAGTTGGCTTTGGTGGCATTCTCAGAAATTTTTATTATTTTACAAGCTAATTTAATTTATAATTTTTTTAAACTAGGCAAATCAATATATATATATATATATATATATAAGGTTTTAAAAAGTAGATGATGATATATATGGTATTTCCATAAAGGAATTAAAAAAAACACAAATCAAAACAGATATAAAATCAATAATCAATATTTTAAAATAAAAATTGATGGTCAAAATTTGTTAAACCAATATAAAATTACGCCGTAGTCTAATTAGACTGATTTTTTTGTCCTGAAAATCATTGAAATTTTGGTAAGATTTAAGTAAATCCGAGAGGGATTTTTGTAAATCCAAGTTATAGCTATCAAACTTCAATATTTTGGGTGTTTTAGAGGTTTTTGATGGGGCTGAATCTATTTCCACCATCAAAAAAATGATTCAAACACTGCTACTGCGAGATTTCTTAAAAACATTTTGTCCTGATTCCAACCAATTTTGATCGTCCGGACAATTCCTCAGCCTCTATATCAACTCCAAATCAGTGAATTTTCGAGTCCATACAAATAGATATAAAATCAATATTTTAAAATAAAATAAAAATATTGACGGTGAAAATATATTTTAACAGGGAAATATCCATGACTTTTAGTTTTGTGCATGGCTAAACTTGAAAGCTAATCGATTAGCTCAAGACAAGCCAACTTTTAGGCAGTTCTTGTACGAGAAAGCTAATTGAAAAATGGGTTACTATATGCCTTATATAGAAGGAAACTTTCGCTAACATCAACAACTTATTTTGGACCATCTCTACTGAAGAATCAATTTTGGATCATCTCTAGTGAAGAACCAATCAGCTATCAGTGACTACCAGTTCAGATCTATTCTAACTCCAGATTTATCAAGCGCTATTGAGGGATCAAATCTCTCGAAGTGCAAATCTGTTTTTTGAGTGCAAAACTTGAGGAAAGGTTTGCACCTCGAGATATTTGATCCTTCTCAGTTGTTGATAGATCCGGAGTTAAGATGGATCTAGACTGGTTTCAGTGGGGTGCGGCTAAAGAAAATCTATCGATAATATAAGGAACATATGATTAATTTTATCAATAATATGTAAATACATATAATATTAATAGAACCATTTTGAATATGCTAAATATGTGTGAAGAACATATACTTAATTTTATTAATAATATGTAAATACATTTAATATTAATATAACCATTTTAAATATGCTAAATATGTTTGATATTTATCGAGTCATTTGAATTTTAGATTTGCTTAGTTACCTCAATTTTTTGAGATGATAAATATTGTAAAATAACTTTAATGATGAAAAATGATGAAATAAAAATTTTGAATGCAAACTAACAATGTAATAATATTGAAGGATAGAAAATGTGAATAATAAGAATGTAGTCAATTACAAATAGTCTTCATTGTGATCAATCTGAAACCATTTTATCTAATATTCTTATTGTCACCTTTGTTAGTTTTGTCATCTTTTCATATGGATTATATGAAAAGGACATTTGAAATCGTAAACCATTTAAATATTTAGCTCGAGTTGTTGTAGTAAACATCATACATTTTCTCTCTTGCTCTCCAATATTAATAGGTTTAATTAGTATAACATAAAAATCAATGTACATTGTCAATAATTTTGTGTGCTTACATTGAAATCAATGCACACTATTAATCTAATGACTTTAAAATTAATGTACAATCGTACATCCAATTATATCAAATCAGAAATCAACATATACACTGAAATCGATGCATCTAATGCAAAAAATCAAATAAGATTATAAAACAACATCTACATTGAAATTGATGCATCTAATGCAAGTGATAAAATAAGATTAGAAATCGACATCTACACTCAAATTAATGCATCTAGTGCAAGTAGGAAAATAATAACATCTACGTTGAAATCAATGCATCAAATGCAAGCAATCAAATATTATTAGAAATCACCATCTACACTGAAATCATTGCATTTAGTGCAAGTAATCAAATAGGATTAGAAATAATCTACATTGAAATCAATGCATTTAGTGCAAGCAATCAAATATAATTAGAAATCAACATATACATTTAAATTAATGCATCTAGTGCAAGAATCAAATAGGATTCGAAATCATCTACATTGAAATCATCGAATCTAGTGCAAGCAATCAAATATCATTAGAAATCAACATCTACACTAAAATCAATTCATCTAGTGAAACCAATAAAATAGGATTAAAAATTATCTTCTACACTAAAATCAATGCATCTAGTGCAAGAAATCTTCTTCTCTCTCTCTCCCCCCTCCATCTATATCTATATTTCCCTCCATCTCTCCTTCTTTGTCTCTTTATCTCACCCTGACAAATACACATGTTGTCTCACTCCATATCTATTAATCTATTTGTCCCTACCTCCTTGTATCCATCTATCTATTCTTTATCTTCACATTCCATCTATATCTATGTCTCCCTCTATCTCTCTATATCAACCCCAAAACATACACTCTCTTTCTCCAATCAATCTATCTATCACACCCTCCTCCTCTCCCTCTCTCTCTCTTTTCCCCTTCCTTCCCTATCCCCCGCTTTTATCTCTCTTCCCTCCTACTATCCTCTCTCACTCTCTCTCCGTCTTTCTATAATCTCTCTCTCTCTCTCTCTCTCTCTCTCTCTCTCTCTCTCTCTCTCGTTATTCTTACCTCCATCTCTCTCCCCCTCCATCTCCATCTCTCTTTCCCTACCTCTATTCACTCTCTCTCTTCCTTTCTCTCCCACCTCTCTCTCTCTTTATCTTCACCTTCCTAATTTTTTACTATATGCCTCTCTCTCTCCTTCTCTCCCCACTTATATCCATCTCTCCTTGTTTGTCTCTTTATCTTACCCACAAACATACACACTCTCTCTCCATCTCTCCCTTATCAATACCTCTCCCTCTCCATGTATTTATTCTTCCCTACCTCTCTCCCCATCTAGCTCCATCTCTCTATCCCTCCCTCTCTCCACCTCCAACTCCATCTCTCTATTCATCCCTCTCTCCTCTTATCACCCTCAATCCCTCCTCCTCTCTTTCAAGTACCCTCTCTTTTCCTTCCTCTTTCTCCCTTTCTCTCCTACCTTCCTCTCTCTTCCCCCATCACTCTCTCTCTCTCTCTCTCCCCTACAATCCTCTCTCTTCCCCCATCACTCTCTTCCCCTCTCTCCCTTTCTCTCCTGGCTCCCTCTATTTCCCCCCCCCCCACTCTCTCTCTCTCTCTCCAACTATATTACTATATCCCTTCCTCTCTCCTTCTCTCTCATTCTCCCCCCTTGTCTCCATCATTCCTTCTATGTCTCTTTATCTCACTCGTAAACATACACACACACTCTCCATCTCTCCCTTTTCACTCCCTTTCTCTCCACTTCTCACACTATATATTTCTTCTTCCCTCCCTCTCTCCCCCTCCCACTCCATCTCTCTATCCCTCCTCCTCTCCTCCTCCTCTCATCCTCCCTCTGTATCCCTTTCCATCCTACCTCCCTCTACCTTCCACCTTATCTCTCTCTCTCTCTCTCTCTACCCTCCAATCCTCTCTCCTTCTCCCTCCATCTCTCATTCTCTCTCCCACCTCCATTTTTATGTCTCCATTTCCCTCTCTTACCCTTCTATACCTCTGTCACTCCTCTCCCTCTCTCTCTCTTCATTCTTCATCTCCCCTCTCCTTTAGTTTATCTCCATCTCTCCCTTGTCACTCCCCCAATTTCCCCACCTCTATCATATGTCTTTATTTTTCCCTCCCATATATATCTAGAGTTAATATATATATCATGATATATTAACATATATTATAATATAACAAATTTATTATTGTAGTAATCTAAATTTTTTAAATTTAATAATATAAGTATTATAATATATTAATATGAACATTAGATTTAATAATAATACTATTATTATTATTATTTCAATATTAATGTTAAGGTTAATAATGTTTTTTTGCATGGTATTGAAATAATCTAGTCCATGGTATTCGGCCCATAGACGTCATATATAATTAGATGTTGATTTATAATCCTACACCTCTTTTATATTTATTTATTTACCATGTCTCTTTTATAAACATGGTATTTGACCCATGGTATTTGGCCCATATGAGTGAAATAGTTTTTGACGATTTCACTCCTTCTTAGCACTACCACATCATTTTCTGTGTCGATCAAGTTGTTCATCAAACTCAAGTAACACGTAACGTAATTATCTACAGATGCGTTGCATAGCTCAAGGGTGACTAAGTTACGGAAGAGTACCTCTGTGTGATCTGTGACATTTATTGGACGAAGATAAATTGTGGCTTTCTTCTGATCAAAATGTATTTTCTTGATGCCTCCATTCCATCGCTGAAATTTGATGCCAACATTACTAAATTCTACTGCAGGGGAGATGCAATATATGACGTCCTTACCTGATTATTTTTTGTTGTTTTTGTCGATTTGAATTGCACGCTCGTCAGCATCATTAGAAGGCGGAAGCACAATGAGCCTGTACAACAAACCCAGAAAATGATGAACTTGTTCATCTGGTGGTGTCCAGGACCATTTTCCCATATCATATTCATAATCGAAAGGGTAGAATTTGGTCCCTGGAGTTTTCACCAGCACATCAAAAAGATATTTCTCAGCAGTATGGACCGAGTTGAACTCCAATTCGAGTAGCTTTAGGAGAATTGTGACGGGTATCTGATTCTCAAGCATCAAAATGTCATTCAATATATTGAATCCAGTGAATTGAATCTTTCTCCTCTCAAAAATAGGTTCATAGTAGTTACTACCTTCCCATTTTAACTCGTCTCCACCCAGAGTCCTCAAGATTTCTAGAAGAAAGCAACCATCCAGAGCCAGGTCACATGGCCTATCAACGAATTTCTCTTCGTAGCTATTCCATATTTCTTCGAGAGCCAAGTCGCATGGCCTATCAATGAATTTCTCTTCGTAGTTGTTCTAGATTTCTTCGTGGCAATTTTAAGACATGCAATTTGACTAGTAACAAGTGAGGTAAAAATGAAATTACATATGGCTATAAATTAGATATGGCTAAAGAAATTTTTACCTCACCTGTCAAAGTCCATGTTTGTTTAAAATTTCCATGATGAAAGAGATTCAAGAGGCATAATAAGTGTGGTGTTGGTTTAAGCTTGCTGCCATGAGACTCAAAAGGCATAAACAAGTCAATGGACATTCACATTTCCATCTACCTATGTTTATTTTCCTCTCTTAAAAAAAAGAGACTAGAATATATATATATATATACATATTTTTTTAAATTGGATTTGAGAAAATAAAAGAAATCAGGTATTTTACAAAATTTTAAGATAAAGACATGTTGTTTGGTGGTTATAGATTCTAATATAAATACAAGATGCATTTTTTAAAGAAATTATAAGTCTTTGGGCATGGGTTGATATATATACATATATGTGGTTATATATAATATAATATCTAGATATTTTTTTAAATTGGATTTGAGGAAATAAAAAAAGTAAGGTATGAGACAAAACTTTGAGATAAGGATTTATTGTATGGTGGTTATAGAATTTAATATAAATACAAGATGCATTCCCCAAGGAGATTATGGGTTTTTGGGCATGGGTAAAAAAACTTGTCTCTATCCTAATTCACATAATGTCATTTCACACTTTGAATTAAAAGGTTGAAACTCACATGCTCACCAATAGACCATTGTATGCTATGTAATAAAAAGTCTATGAGAGGATAGAATTTTCACTCCCTCTATCTCCACTTCTCACACTCTATATATTTCTTCTTCCCTCCCTCTCTCCCCCTCCCACTCCATCTCTCTATCCCTCCTTCTCTCCTCCTCCTCTCATCCTCCCTCTGTATCCCTTTCTCTTCTACCTCCCTCTACCTTCCACCTTATCTCTCTCTCTCTCTCTCTACCATCCAATCCTCTCTCCTTCTCCCTCCATCTCTCATTCTCTCTCCCACCTCCATTTTTATGTCTCCATTTCCCTCTCTTACCCTTATATTCCTCTATCACTCCTCTCCCTCTCTCTCTCTCTTTATTCTTCCTCTCCCTTCTCCTTTATTTTATCTCTATCTCTCCCTTGTCACTCCCCCAATTTCCCCACCTCTATCATATGTCTTTATTCTTCCCTCCCATATATATCTAGAGTTAATATATATATCATGATATATTAACATATATTATAATATAACAAATTTATTATTGTATTAATCTAAATTTGTTAAATTTAATAATATTAGTACTATAATATATTAATATGAACATTAGATTTAATAATAATACTATTACTATTATTATTTCAATATTAATGTTAGGGTTAATAATGTTTTTTTGCATGGTATTGAAATAATCTGGTCCATGGTATTCGGCCCATAGACGTCATATATAATTAGATGTTGATTTCTAATCCTATTTGATATATTTTTATTTATTTACCTTACCTCTTTACACCTCTTTTATATTTATTTATTTACCATGTCTCTTTTATAAATATGGTATTTGGCCCAAGGTATTTGTCCCATGGTATTTGGCCCAGAGGCTTCACCTAAAAAACCTTTTTTGAGTTTTTGTAATTATAAAGAGGTTTATGGAATAAATATAAAAAGAGGTTTATTTATTTATCATACCTCTAGTTTATTTATATTTTTATTTATGTACCATACCTCCGATTAAGTATAAAAATATGTTTGATTTATTTACCATACCTCTGGTTTATTTATATATATTTTTATTTACCATATCTCTTTTGGTGTAAGTATAAAAAAAGGTTTTATTTATTTACCATACCTCGCGTTTATTTGTATTTTCATTTATTTACCATATCTATTTTTTGGAGTTCGTAAACCTTTTCATATTTTAGATTTATATTGTTTAAATTTGTTTTTAATGAATTTTTATTTGTTCATTTATATGGTTATATAAGTTATTTTTTAAGCCGACATTATTTGGATTTTATTATTTAAATTTTCTTTGATTTTTTATTTTATTTTGGCTTCCGACATACTTACACATCGGGGTCATACTGGGCTATAGAATGCGCCTCTCGGCGCAATAATCGTACAGTGTAGTTTAACATAGATGAATTGGTCTTTTGGCCAAATTTTTTGGGGTAAATTTTGTTAGCAGGGACTATATAAAACTATCAGTTTGAATTGTATGGTATAATATCTATAAAAAAAAAAAAAAAAAAAAAAAAATTAGAATATTGAATATATTTATCTAATAATTTACAATTCTATTTAAAAAATTAAAACATTTATTAAACTAATTACTTCTAATATTAAATTAATATTTATTAAAATCTCAATTGTTGGAAATGTTGAACGAAACAATAAAACAGAGGGATGCTTCCCCCGCAATATAGAGAATGCATAATTCTACGGAATTAACAGTCAAACATACACACAGATAGACATCGTAACTTAGGAGAAGAACTCTTTTTTCAATTTATTCAACTCTTCTCTAAGTTTCAATTCATTCTACTCTTCTACATAAAACATGAAATTATATATCTTATACAAAATGGTCGAAGCCTGTAAAACCTAATGGTATTAAATGCAATTCAATTGTTGAACGAACGTTCAACAACCAATCGTCCTTGGGTTATATATAATATCTAGATATTTTTTTAAATTGGATTTGAGGAAATAAAAAAAGTAAGGTATAAGACAAAACTTTGAGATAAGGACATATTATATGGTGGTTATAGAATTTAACATAAATACAAGATGCATTCCCTAAAGATATTATGGGTTTTTGGGGATGGGCAAAAAAACTTGTTTCTAACCTAATTCACATAATGTCATTTCACACCTTGAATTAAAAGGTTGAAACTCACATGCTCACTAATAGACCATTGTATGCTATGTAATAAAAAGTGTATGAGAGAATAGAATAATTAGATTGAAGGGTCTTTTACTTATTCAATAAAAATAATAAAAGTGACATAACAATTTTTTGTTTGATTTTGAGATTTTACACGTAGTTTACAAGTAGAATGTTAGTATGTTCACTATAGATCCCAATTTTTATAAAATGGTTCTATTTAGTACTTGGAAATAGAAATTTCAAATGGACGATTACCATGGCTCCTCTTCATTCTATTAATTCATAATTGAATTTGAACATGTCTAAGTTTAGACCTTTCAAATCTTGGGATGTCAACTTTAGTCCTTGTAAACCAATCATGAATTTCTTCAAAATAACCTTATATATTATTATTGTTTGAAATATTATAATCCTGCTAAATTCCTATTTAGCAATAAAAGCGGGTTCAAATTTGCTTTATTATTTATAAAATCATTTTTTCAATTCAACTCATCATGTTGAAAGTTGGGATCAATTGCTCCTCCTAAAAATACATTATAATTAATAAGATTGAGCATGATAATTGAAAAAATTTGAAAAAATATTCAATATCATTTGCAAAAACTTTGAAATTACATAAATAATAACTATACATAATTTTCCTATCATTTGCAAAAATTTTGAAATTACATAAATAATAACTATACATAATTTTTCTAAATCATTAACTAGTTTCACAATAATAAACAACATTCAACATATTTATTTATTCTTTAATATGTAGATGTATAATTTTACTTATTTCATATAATTTTACTTGTTTCATTTAATTTTATCATCAACATAAAGTACAAAATTTATATTAAAAAAAATTATTCTCAAAAAAATATTAATAAAATAAATATCATGATCATATTTAAATAATTAATAATAAAAAAACATCATGTAAATGGAACTCTCAATTTATATACCTCTACCAATCCTTTCGTTTTATGCATTATCTCGCTCTACATTTTTCATATAAAAGCTAGAGTATTCATACAATCATCATTGATTTTTCCAAATCACTAATTTCAATGAAGAATTAATAAATACAATTAGGGATGGAATTTGGTAATTATCATAAAGTGATTTTCTCGTCAATATATTCAAAAATTTCAAGTTCAACATTTTATATTAAAATAAATAAATAAAAAACATTAGAATGGTAAAAATCATTAAATTTAACTAATATTTTAGTTTTGAAATACAACCTTAAACCCAACTTAATAAAATCACTGAAAAATTATAACCATAAAGGACTATTTCCATTTTCACCCTTCATTGAATCTAAATTAGTATAAACACCAACTATATTTCATAAATACAACCTCTCAATATCTATCTAACATCACGTATATAACTTTTATATCATTTTCATTCCAACCCATATTTGAGACCGATACTTCACAACATGCCACATTTCTTTTTCAAATTTGCTATACAACTTTGGTTTTTAGTTAACGATGACAACCTAGTCACAACTTTGATCAAGATTTAATACCTAAATAATTACCACCTCGATCTAAATTAATACTTAATAATCGCCATTGCTTTTCATACTTAAAATGATTTTAAAATTTGAAAAAATATAATTATCTTATTGATCACTATATAAGTTCTAATATTTTCTAATAAATGCTCTCACGGCTTACCATACTTAACTAGAAGGTTTAGGGACAGAAGCTTTGCAATCTAGCAAATTATTCAAGGAAGGCTTAGGGGCCTAGGCTCTACACTTCCTCAACCTCCTCAATGCCGCTACAATGCAACTGCAATTGAGCGTTATGGACTTCAAGGAAATTTGTAGATGTTCACTACAATCAGGTTCTCACCACCTCTTAGCTTCTTGATCATTCTTGCACAACTATTCTCAATAATACATAGTTTGAGCCATATAGCAAATGCTCAGTCACTAATCCATGGAAGACTTATTGTATGGATTCTAAATATGGATGAGTCATGAAGGGTGAAAAAGGGAGGACAAGGAGTTGGTTGAGAGAGCAATGGAGCTTCTGAATACCTACAATGTCTACCAATTCCCGCCACTACAATATTCAATTGCACTTTGGTAAGTCTTTCCATCAATTCACGCAATTAACAAATATAGATCTGTCAATTTTGAAGGATAAATCCAGTTTACTATCTTAACTAAAATTTAAAATTTAAACATAGTTTCATGAATATACATCTATCTCACTATCTTTGGTCTCACCCTTGATACGCTTTGGTGTAATATTTGTAGAACTCAATTGTGAATTGTTCCTATCCATATCCCCAATTCTTCTTTCATTCATATACGCTTCATCCCTACTCCTTTTGCACATGGCCACCCTATCATGGAAAATTTTCTTCTAACCTCCCTCGATCAGAGGTCATAGGGCTAAACCTTAGTCTCGTTCACCATTTTCCCAAATTCAAAACTCCCACCCTTGAATTTTGCAATTCCTTATTTGTCCTTGCGCTTGGCATCCATAACCAATACTTTCCCTGCAGAAGCTAAGCACAAAGGCAACATGTTTTCCTTTTTGAAGCTTAATTGTAAATCGTACAATGGAACCAAAAAGTAAAACCAAAAGTGAGAACACCATATAAATCCTCAATATTGATGGGATTTACTAACTTGACTCCATTCACATGCATTTAGACTTTGAAGCATTTAATGGTGGTGTTCGTGCTAAACTTCATAGAGCATTGCAGTAGGATTGTTGGGCTAATTTTATCCTTGTATTTCACTCACCTCAAGGAAATATTACAGAAAAATATGCAGAAGTTGCAGCTGAAGATTCAATATTACATTATCATAGCAGTAGGTTGTTTGAAAATCTGGTGGGAGGAAACTATCATTGCACATTTTCACGTGTTTTATGTTTTGGTTGTCATTGCTTGCTAGAGTTAGTTCTTCGCTATTTCCCTTTCAGAAATTCATATCATGTTCTTATTTTCAAAGTGGGGGCCACTTCGAATAGACAACTACACTTTCTCACCAAAAAAACAGAAAAGCACCGGATTTCTTATATCTATCACTCAAATATGGCCAGCCGACCAATAACCCAATGAAATGAAAGTATGGAGATGTATGGTTTACTCAGAATCCTTTCCCTTACAAGCCCCGCCCCAAGCTAAATAAATCATCTCTCTTTCCCCGTTACACTAGGCAGGGACTGATTGCGGGGTCATATACATATTGTCCCGGGCCAATGAGAGTTGGGATTGTTAATTATTTCTATTTAAATTTAAGAATTAGCACCGTATTATATTGTATGCCCCACCGAGGTTGCTGGCTCACTATCTGAAAGAAGTAGGCCTGAGTAAGCCCTCACCTGGTTGAATACGTTGCCTTGGGGTGAGGGAAGAAACTTCCATTAGGGATATCACGATGTTAACAAAATGTAGAGTGATGGTAAAACAAAATGGTTTAATATAAATTCTCTAGCAAGCATGATCTAAGGGAACCATATGATAAGGTTTCTCAGTGTTAAGTCTATACTTAGTCTCCTGATTAAACGACTCAGCTACTTGGTCTCCAAGATGAAACATTCTAGGATTTAAGTAGTTAGATTTAATTGTTAACACACTAATAGATTACATGAACATTGAAAATCGTATTGTAGTAAATGAACTTGAATTCATATTCATTTCTCAAATGACCATTTATTATTAAGCCTAAAGTATTATTATGTTCTTTGCACATTTTCTGTTGACTCCTATTTGAAACCTATATTTTTACTATAAATATTTGGATCTTATTTTTGCTAACATAATGACCTTTCAACAAGGCTTTCTCTAGCAACGACCAAAGGAATAACATCCTTAATAACTAAATGCATATTATGTTATTATGAAGCTAATAACCAAGGGGTATTTTCGTATTTTCTCTGGTTTTTTTTAAGGGCAACATTGAGGTAAAGAAAAGTGAGGAAATCACAATGCATTGCATGTATAGGTGAATATATAATCTTTGTGATTTATATGAGAATCGACATGAATTACTAGTATAGATTCATATTAACCAAAAGGAAAGAGGAATCAAATATCATTATATGCAAACCAATTTTTAGAATACAAAACTTGAAAAAATATTTACAAAGTGAGGGAAGCACAATGCATTTCATGCAGAGGAGAATATATAATTTTTGTGATTTGCATGAGAATCGACTTGGATCACCAACATAGATCCATCTTAACCACGGATCTACCAAAATATAAGAGGAATCAAATATCATTATATGCAAACCTCTTTTTAGAATGAAAAACTTGAAAAATTATTTACACATCGAAAGATTTAATCCCTTCTAGTATTTGATAAATCAGTGATTAAGATAGATCTATAGTGGTTTTTTTGTCTCTCTCTATACAGACCATGTATAATTTTTCATTGTTGAAATTGTATTTTTGAATAATTTATTATTATTAATATTTTATATTAAAAATTAATGACTTACACATTTTGCTTGTAACATCCTCGAGTCATGGTGAATTTGTAAGTAGATTGCAGTTAATTTTGTGGTAATTAAACAAAAAAAAATTATGGCTGAATGGAAGCCTATTGTAATTTTGAGTAACTAAAAAGGTAGTTATGGTTTTTTTTTAATTAGTAGCAAAATTAAAGGTGAAGGAATCTTGGAATTGACGAGGGAAAAACCATCAAGAACAAAACTCTTTTACCCAACACTCATGAAAAAATAGTGACCTTCCCTTTTTGAAGTAATAAAGGGGATCCTGGGGAGGAGAAAAACTCACAAGAGAAAATATTGTGAAAGGGGAAGGACACTGCCTAAGGTAATCTAGAGCTGGGCTTTGAGCCAGTGGAGAAACCTTTGAAAGATTAGACTCCATGTCAAACCTTTGAAGGGGTTTTGTTACCTAAGAAATCACCCAGTTTGGGTACTAATAATCATAACTGTGCCGATAATAAATACTCGGGGGAGAGAGAAGGACGTAATCACATTTTTTCATAGTTGGGTAGCCTGGTTACCTCGTGGATTTCCTCAGACTTGAACCTCATACAACACTACAGGGAAAAAACCCTCTAGCGGAGGTTATAAATGAGGTTTTTAGTGTTATAAAATTGGCCAAAATTGTAAAAAAAACATTTTATACAACAGTCGTTTTCAGTAACGGAGGTTTTAGCGAAGCTTCTAACGGAATTTCAACACAACTAAAAAAAATTGTGCCGTCGGAGGTTGTTACGGATTTTTTTCTCATCGGTGAGTGCATCAGGTGTCAACGCACCGATGCGTTTTACCGTGAACGTACCGACATTGTAAACCTACCAAGCACCGGGATGGTAAACAAATTTTAGACGCCCTAGGGCGTTTAGCAACGACCCGATGCGTGTCAGCAAGCCAGTCACACCGGGTCGATGGAAAGTACATGTACCGCTCCATTAAGGTGTAAAATCGCACCGGGCCATTAAGTTATACAAATACACCAGAGCGTTAAAGGAAAATCACACCGGGGGATGCAATGCCTATCAGACTGCTCGGGTGGTAGTCGTCGATAAAGCGCACTGGGTGTTCTAATTGGTATTGGTATTTGTGTGGTGCCCATGGGTCGTAGAAACACACGGGTGCACATTATCATACAAACACACCGGTGCACATTATCATACAAACACACTGGTGTGCAGTAATTAACACGCACCGATGTTCATTCTGTATTTTCTAAAAACATCGATCTGTGACAGGCAATTATTGTGATTTTTTAAAATTCATTATTCATCAAAAGTCGACACATATCTTATAACAATATTCATATCAATTAAATTTTTATTAGTGCATTTGAATGTGATGTTTGGATTAATTTGTTATATCATATCATTAGATTTCACATCTCTTCATTATAATATTGAATCATCCATATATTTAATTAGTGGTGTAACATTTCACAGTGACAATGAAGAACACAATAGAATAAATTAAAAAGTATTTGTTATATATATATATATATATATATATATATATATATGAATAAGACACTCTTTGTCATACAAAATGAGACAGTTATTGGTATCCCTCTTTCTTTCAATTGGGACACTATGTCCATTACATTAAACAAAATGTCTGATTTCACAGACAAATATTTCAAAAAATACAAAGCCTTGCTTTGATATCCAAACATATTGATCATCATTCTTCGCTAGAACTGTTGTCACTGCTCGAGCTATTTCCATGACTTCGGTTATTGTGAGGAATGTTGTGTTCACTGTGTTGATTGTTTTCTTCTTCTTCAAGTTCCATCTACAAACATAAAAACAAAATGTAATGAGTGTATATACATTAGTGAGAATAATGAAAATTGCAATATTAAATAATTACATCAATGTAAATCGAAAAAAAATATACCATAGCAAGAATTGACTCCTGAACTATACGCATTCTTTCAAAACCAAATTTCATGCCATCTTTCATCAATTACGTATTAGAATTATAAAAATCATCACATTTAACCAATACTTTAATTTTGAAATTCCTACCCTAAACCCAACTTAATAAAATCATTGAAAAATTATAACCATAAAAGACTATTTCCATTTTCACCCTTCATTGAGTCTAAATCAGTATAAACACCAACTATATTTCATAAGTACACCCTCTCAATATCTATCTAATTTCATATCACTCATCTCAACGAAGACTTAATGCCCACAACGATTTGATAGAGACTACAGGAATACCTTTTGTCGTTCATTTCAATCAGCATTAATGACCGCAGCAACTTGGTAGCAACTCGCAGGAAGAACTTAAAAGCAAGTTGTAAGGAATAACCATACTTGTTATATCTATGTAATTTCATATCACCCATCTCAACGAAGACTTAATGCTCACAACGACTTGATAGAGACTACAGGAATACCTTTGTCGTTCATTTCAATCAGCATTAATGATCGCAGCAACTTGGTTGAAACTCGCCGGAAGAACTTAAAAGCAAGTTGTAAGGAATAACCATAATTGTTTTTTGCTGTTTCCCTTTTTACCATCATTAAATCTGAATCCGTAATCAACACCGACTACACTTCATAAAGACAACCTATCAATATATAACTCATACTACCAACTACATTTCATAAATACCACCACTCAATGTTTAACCACAACCACGCAATATAACTTTTCATGTTACTCAACTACATTTCATAAAGACAACCTATCAATATCTAACTACATTTCATAAATACCATTACTCGCTGTCTAACGACTACCGCGCAATATAACTTTTATCTCAGCTAAGGCTTATGACCACAACCACTTGATAGAATCTACACGAATACCTTTATGTCATTCATTTCGAGCGCAATAACTTCGTAGAATCTCACACGAAGAACTTACAAAGTAAGCTGTTAGAATAATTAAGAATTCAAATATCCATAAGTATTCTACGAATTTTTGAAAATCAAAATTCTGAATTAATGAATCAAAAGGAAAGTTAATAAAATAGAAATAAAACATGTATTAAATTTAATAAAATAAAAATAAAATATTTATTAAACTTAATAATATCTTATTTTTAAATAAGAAGATTTTAGTTCTCATTAGGGTTTAAAATTAAAGTCATTTTTACTGTTAAGAGCTTTCTCACCTATCAAAAAAGAGCATAAAATTATTTCTTATGTAAATGAATATTAAGATAAAAAAATTATTTGTCCAATTTGAAATGAAGATTATTTCTTATTTTGTCAATTGAAGGGTAAGAGAATTTTTCATAATATGTTCTATTTATCATTAATTTTATGTTTTTTTCTTTATTATTAACTTTTCTTAATACCATGAAAGTTAAGAAGAAGAATGTTCACAATTTTTTCCCATATGGTGATAGCTCAAAAAAAGAAATGTTTTTTTTTATAAAATAGAACCTTATTGTTATCAAGCTTATGCATGTATGTACAACAATTGTTTACATCTTAGTTGTGGGAATTGAAAATCAAAAGTTTTGGTAGTGGTGACCTCTTTTGCTATCTACAAAGGAGAAACAATTCCAAATAGAATAAGCTCCCCATGTTCTCACAAGTAGGATTTACAAATGGTACTTACCAATATTCCATAGCTCCACTTATAGATCTTCTTACTACCTCCTCCACTTACATGTATTCACTACCTACTCCAGTTGCCTGCATTTACTGCCTGCTTTATGTGCTTGTATTTACGAATATTACTTGCATCTCTTCACTATACCTATTAATTTGAAGAAAAGATAATGGGCACAATTAGGTATCAAAATTGATTAATGTAGGTTTGATCAACATTGAATAAGTATTATTTTATTTAAGCATTAATTTTTGTTGCAAAAAATTAATGTTATTTCTACGTTATTTTGCACGTGGTGTTGTGCATCTCAATGAACATGTGCATCAATCATTAGGCCTATAATTCTCATGGAAAAACATTCTATTTCTTTTCTAGAAAATTGTGTTGTTAGAGATTTTAAATAATTGTTGTTTTGTCTTTAAAATATTCATCCCCATTAGTTGAACAACAAGATTATTTATCCTATAAGAACCTATAAGAAAAAGAAATATTTTCATTACAATTGTTTGAACAATTGGACTATTTACCCTATAGGAACCTATATTAGAGAATAACAGTTTATTGTATAAGAATTACATTATATTTGAGGAAAGAGTAAAATGATCCTATTGAATTCCCTCCATATGATTCTGTTATAGCCGCTACAACACCCTCCAAAATTTTGCCCCTTTTAAATTTTGAGCCCCTAACCTTTTGAAAAATAGAGTCGAGCCTAAGTTCACTCTTTCAAAATCTCAAGTCGCTAAGTCGCAGAATTGGTCAACTCATCTAGATTTGCAACCCTGTGACCTTGCGACCCCTCAGGTCACGAAGTCGCAAGGTCGCATATCATCCCGAAGCCAAACAATTGCAACCTTGCGATCCTGCAACCCCACAACCCCCCAGGTCGCAAGGTCGCAGAGTCATGAGGTCGCATATCTCATCAAATCAACTCATTTGCGACCTTGTGACCCTCATTTATTGTCCACACGTGCGACCCCTATATATATAGAAGGTCGCATAGGTCGCATTCGACCTGTGTGATGGAGAAAGAAAACGCTTCTAACAAGCCAGCTGGAGCGTGTTTTTTTCGAGTAAGTTGCCTAATCCTCCTGTTGTTTTGTTTTTTAACTGATTGTTGCCTCTATTTCCCTCACCTTAGCATATTTAAAACTCAACCTAACTCTTGTTTAAAACTTCCATGAATTCTATTGCTATAACTTGCCCCTCCCCATAGCTTGACTTCCCTGTGTACCTCCTCTGGAAGCCTCCCTTGAATTAGTCTATTCAAGTTCTCTTTCTAGCCCTTTCCAATGAGGAACTTCATGCATGCTTTCAACTTGATGTGTCACCTTACCTCATTTTTTGATTAAAAGCAAGATGAAGGTCTTCGTCGCCGCGTAAACTGTTTGCCAAGCCCTAAAGCGACCCTTGACTCTGCGACCTTGCGATCTCGGTTGCTAAGTCGCAGGGTTGCTACGTCGCATATCCGTGAAAGTTCAAAGTGACGCGACTTCGCAACTCAGCGACCTTGCGACCTGGTCGCAAGTTGCTAAGTCGCCAAGTCGCATTTCCGTGAAGATCTAAACCAACGTGACTCAGCGACCTCGCGACCTAGTCACAAGTCGTCAAGTCGCTAGGTCGCTTTTCTGTGAAAGTTTAAACTAACGCGATCTAGTGACCCAGTCACAAGGTCGCTAGGTCACAGGTTCATCCATTTCCTTGAAAATAGTTGAGCAGAGGTAGGAGCAGCCCAAGTATTTATAAATATGACATCTGTCTTATCGTGGGATTGTTTTATGAACATGCCAGGGAACCTTCAAGCCGAGCTAGAGTGTGTATCCATCTCATCAGCCTCAAGTGATATGGGGCCTCCGGTAGTTCGCAAAAGAAACAAAAGCCCTGAGATAGAAATCTCAGAGGAGGAAATACCTCTTTCTCTTCCCCCTATCTATGGAGACATCGCCTGCACATTCGGCAAAGGGGACAGTATGACTTGGTATCAGGTGTACGAAGAATTCACAAAGCCTCAATTTCTAGAGGACCTCCCAGACCGGCAGGTGTATGTTCAAGTTAAAATATCCAAGCTCCACTACGTGGGGACCCATCCGCCTATATTCCCATGTGCAGAGCTGATCGAGTGGATCCTGCAAAAGGTCGACCCCAAGATCTGGGTTATTCGAGATCATGCCAGGAAGTCATTCACAAATCTAAAGCGACAAGATGCAAAATTCTATTATGCACTTCCCACCCGAGAGCAGACCTTCACAAAGTAGTGGGCCACCACTCATGCAGTTCCCATACCTGAGACCTTAAGAGGATGGTGGGAGGACCTATAAAATTTCAGGCTCAAGAAGGACCAGGAATATCAGATAGCAAGTCTCAAGAAGGTCTACAAGCTCGTAGCTACGATGTTATGTAGGATGTATGGTCGTCCAGATGCAACCACTTTCAATGGCGCTTGGATTTCTCTGATGTACGCTGTTACTGTGTACGACACTCGCTTCAACTGGGCCAACTTGATAGTGGCGGCCCTCAGATCAAACATATCTGCGACACTAGCACCTGATGAAGGTTATGCATTGGAGTTTTATATGGCATCTTGTCTTTTGGATGCAGTATGTGCAAGGTGCCATTTTGAAGGGTGGGCACACAACTGGGATCCAGAGCACGGTGGTCCAATTCACAAATATTTAATGGTGTTCTGGGATTCCATATATAAGCAAGACATGGAGTTAATCGCGCAAAGCTTCATCCTCGCTCTCTACAGGAAACTATTTGGAAAAGACACCCCGTGCATGTCCGGGCGAGCCATGGACACGATAACCCGAGTGGCCCACTGGTTTCCTGACATGGATGGTACTTTCATCCGAGTTTTTGGGTCACTCAAGGCTCCTCACGCACTACCCCAGTTCGTAACCGACAAACTCCTCCTCCAAGAAACATGTTACCAGATGTCGGGCAGTTTTTCAAAAGTTCTCACTAAGGGAAAGAAGGAACCATGGCCCACTTTGCTGCTCACTATCAGAGCCTACACAGTGAAATATTTCAAGGAAGTAGAGGTAGAAGCTAAACAAGTCAAAGGATTTTGTCTACCTCCTGTGTCACACCAGAAGTATGATCTTGAGAGAATCATCCCCGCCCACTACAAGCGGACCAAATTTAAATGGAGTTACCAGCATACTGATTGCTCAGCTGAAGATAGAGTTAAGAACTGGTACAACAAAGACAGGGAGGCTGCTCTAAAGGAATCAACTGATTAGGAAGATCAGGACAACCAAACTTTAGAAGTAAGAATCCATATGCTAGGAGGAGCCTCATCTTCCAAAGCCAAGAAGCAAAGGACTGGTATGGGCCATAACTCTTTCGCCCAGTGTGGAGAAAAGGAGGATAAAGCTCAATAAGAAGCTGAGGAGAAGGCAAAGGAGGAGGAGGAAAAACGAAAGAAGCAACTGAAAGAAGAACAAAGAAAGAAGTGGGTGGAGGAAACCTGCAAGAAAAAGGAAGAGGAACAACGAAGGAAAGAAGAGGAAGAAAAGGCAGAAGCTGAGCGCCAGCTAAAGATAAAACAGGATAAGGTAGAAGCTGAGTGCCAGCTAAAGGAAGATCAAGCTAGAGAAGAAGTTGAGCGCTAGCTAAAGGAAGATCAAGATAAAGCAGAAGCAGAGTGCCAGCTGAAAGAAGAACAAGATAGAGAAGAAGCAGAGAAAAAGAGGAGGGAGGAAGAAAGTTGGAAGTCAAGGGAAGATTCCTCCAAGGGAACTGCAGCAAGACTCCTCCTCTAGAGACAGAGAAGAAAACGGAGCTGCCACACATCGAGGTGCCCCAAATAACTCCTGAAACCAATGTGCGTTTTGCTCTCTCGGAATTGGGTACCTTCGAGGATCAAGATGAGGGAGTGCTTGATCTGACAAGACTTACCTATGATCAGTTTACACACAAGATCAGGCAGGAGAAGAGAAGATGCTTGGCACGGAACCCTGCTACACCCCTTACAGCCACCACAGAGAAGGATATAGTCTTGGATATCAGGACCAATCTGGTTATGATCGCATCAGCTGGTATCGCTTTTGCAGCAGCCACCGAGGAGAACGTAAGCAGAATGAGTAGAGAAATTATGTCCCTACATAATAGACTACAGGCCTCCGAACAAAAGACAGTTAAGTCGGAACAGGAAAATAAGGCACTACAAGAAGAAGTCCAACAACTTCAGGTTAGTTATGCCCCTAC
Source organism: Pinus albicaulis (assembly GCA_034641835.2). NCBI lineage: Eukaryota > Viridiplantae > Streptophyta > Pinopsida > Pinales > Pinaceae > Pinus > Pinus albicaulis. The sequence goes on from CM076582.1 coordinate 280,844,840, forward strand.
TAATGAAATACCACTCACTATTCAGGGAGAGCTGGTCACTCTTGAGGTCACCATGAAGCAGGTACATGAAGAATTGTTCATGATAAAACAAACCGTCGCGCCACTACTGAAAGCATAGGCAGAAACCAAGAGAAGGAACACACAGCTAAAGGAAGCCTCTACTGCCTTGGACATAATACTAGAATGGTCGAACAGGTATCCACAAGCTCCATACACCTTACCTATAAAAGATTGGATTGGCACCCAAAATGACAAGGTTCAAATTCGGATAAAGGTACAATCCAAAGAGAAACTCATCAAGGATTTGGAGAAAGTAATGTCCGCATACGAACATCTGATTAGCGGCATTGACTCAATGGCCGAAGTACACCACATTCCTTCTCTAGGTGCACTGAGCGAAGAGAAAACGTGGGAAGAAGTCACCAAAGATATTCAAGCATTTCTACAACCCATAAGGTAAGCAGCCACCTCTCAAGACCTATCGGAGTCATAGGAAAACCTGGTTCAATTCATTGTGACACCAGTCCGAATCTATACCAAACTGGCCCCCCTGTCGAACCAGATCACGATCAAGAGAGACACTTTGATCCCAAATGCTCTCGAGTGCCTTCACAGGTTGATGGAAGATATGCCTCAGGTCTCCCCAGTAACTGCGGATTATCGATCATGGCGAAGTTACCTCAAGGAACAACAACAGGTAGATGTCCCTGATCTTGCAATCACCCAACTGCTTCCATGACCAAGTCACATATTGCAACAAATAGAAGAGGTAGTAGGTCGCAACAGACAAGGGGGGTCGCAGGTCGCAGAAAGGGGTTAAGGTCGCAAGTCGCAACTTCCCGCAAGTCACAGAGTATGTCAACAGTCAGGAAGGCAAAAAGTCAGGGATACCCAAGGTCAATTTTGTCCTATAAATACTCCCTTCGGGGAATTGTAAAAGGATATTTTTTTTGGGACTCCAAAGGAGCAAAGAGAATTGTATAGCATTGGATACACTCTTTTATGAATGAATACAAGCATTTTTTTTTTATTCCACTGTTGGATCCTATGAGGATTAATGTGTTAACACTATGAATATTTTGTCTTATGTATCTGATATCTTTATGATTAAATGATCTACGTTTTCTACTTATATCATTTATACATTTCAGCTCCCTAAATGTGTTAATGATGTCAGGTTGTTTATTTGGAAGATGTTAGCAATTCCATTACTAACATTTATCTTATCTCTTGAGACCACTTAAGGAATTGAAGGGTGCTCTAACCATAAAGAACTATTTATTCTGTGGTTCGAACAAATTTTACAAGCGTGACCCTAATGATGTGCTGCTAACATCATTTCCTTTAGATGTGTTGTGGTTCCTGTGTTTTGGCCAGATTGGCAAGACCAAAAGACAAGACAACATCAAACCACTTTGGGATCCTAGGATCTAGCCCTCCTGGATCCAGAGAGGGATTTCTCTATAGATGTAAAGAATGATATATCTTTAAGGTTAGTTTGGGGTATTAGGCTAGGTATGGAGCACAGGGAGTTTTTGGATTTGTTTGTTTGGTTGGAGATCATGAACTGAGAAGGTTATGTGGAGTGAAGAAGGAAACTAAGTAGAAAGATGTTTCAGGATGGGAAGATAGGTTAAGAGAAGTGCCAATCCATTGGGCTATGGAGTCATAAAAGGGCTTACTTGCATAACAACTATCCAAGGGTTTCCATAGGGCAAGTCATCTATACCAAAGGATCTTCTTAGGTAGATGGTGATATGGAACATTAAGAAATGGGGTGAAAGAAAGAAACCAGAGGGCAGAGTAAGATCAGGTAAGGACTTTAAACCTATCCTACTTTTGACATACTTCAAAGGAAACTCTCAATAAAGACACAAAGGGTAGCTTAAGATCAGGTAAAGACTTTGAACTTAGCCTGCTTTCAGCATACTCTTAAGGAAAACAATCCAGCAGTCTTCATAACCACTTTTAGAAGGTAGAAAACATTTAAGATTAAATACAGAGCAAGGCCTAAGATCAGAAAAATACTTTTAACCTTCACTGCTTTTGACACCAACTCAGAGGGAAACTTTCAAGACAAGCTATGGGAGGAGAAACTAGAGGACAGGGCTAACCATAGACTTCCCTAGTTCCATCTTTTCTTAGCATGAAATGAAAATATCTTTCAAGGACAATGTGTCAAGTTGTACTCAGCAAGACATGGGCTCACCAACATTTCTTGACTGGTTATACTCTATAAAATCATCCTTAAAATACACAATCAGAGGAAAACATAGAGATAAATATTTTCAATGAGATTTAGGGTACTTCCAACAATATTTCCTAATCTATTCTTGTTGTTCTTTATCAGAGAATAATGGACAGTATGAAAAACATGAAAGGAGACAATTACAGTAAGGAAAACATCACCAATAATATAGACCAGGATCCTGTGAATCTGCTTGTTCAATTGATGTGCAAAACAAGTCACATACTTTGAGCTCAGTGGCTTTTTACAGTTCAAACTTCTCTTCCTAGCCTACTATGTTACAAACTACTCAACTACTTCCCCCAATAACAGTTCAAATAGTCAATAAAATCCCAATCAACCAACCGTTTACAATGAATCTTCAATAGGTGAATGAGGAGGTGGAGTAGTAGATATGAACTTAAATGATTCATTAAGATAGAGGGGAGGAAGTATTCAAATTCCCACTCTACTTAATGGCTCTGCATTAACATGTTGGTACCCTTTAGGTTGGTTTAGAAGTCTTTGTCAAGTTGACAATAACTTCGGGTATGTTTCTTTGAAGTATTCTCTGGGTGCTGGTACTCTGTTTTGTCTTCTGAGATAAGCAAGATGGATAGTTTGTCTTGCAGGTCTTCCATGCCTTCATAACTACGGTCCTGACAGCTTTAGGAACTTCTGTCAGTGTAATAATTTCTAGGATGCTTGGTGGAGTGTAGAAAATGCTGTGGGAATTTGTCCTTCTTAGGGAAAAGAACATTTTGTTGATATGAAAGCACTGATATGGCTTGATGTGTGCTTTAGGCTTCATTAAGCTTCCTTGATCATTTTCAGGTCTTCATCTGTGTCCTTTATCCTTTTAAACATTGGATTATAAGCATTAAGTCTTCAACATTAGGCATTAATCCTTTAATTCTTCTTCTGATACTCTTTGCTGCTTCTTCTGACCTGTGTTTGTGAATATAAAGGCTACAGAGGCGCTGGAGGGTTTTATGTCAGGGTTAATAACCCGATCTCCAATGAAAACATGCTTAAACCCTCTCAGGGATGTCTTCCTTTTCTATCTTTGGCTCTATGATAGTCTTTTTGCGCTCTAAATCACCATGACTGTGACTGTGGAGACAAAATGAATTCACCACTCTGTAAACCCTGCAAAACACGATAAACACATTATAAAAACCTGTGGGGGTGAGGATAGCTGTTTCAGAGGCTCGTGGGAATGGTGGCGAAGCGATGGAAAACGGTGGTTGCAGCAGAAAAATGGGCGAAATACCTGGCAGAGCAGCTAACCAGGTGCAGATGAAGGTTGAGTGCGAGGTGAGTTATGGATCGTTGGGTTAGATCAATCAACGATGATCTACGGTCGAGATCCTTCAATAAGGTCTTTTGGAGGATGGATGAAAAATTAAGTGAATGGGGTCGAGATTAAATGTGGGCCGTTCGATTAGAATAATCGACGGTGGAGATCTGCAGATGGAGTCGTTTGGGGGATCAGATGAGGAACAATGAAACGATATCACGATATAACGTGGGCCGTTAGATCAGGATGATCTACGGCTGTGATTGAAATGGGAATGATGTTGCAGAGGGTGGTATGGTGGAAACAGGAGTGGTTTTCGCAAAATGAAATGGGGCAAGGCGGTATTGCCAAAAATAATGTGATACCATACAACATTTGACACCTGTCCTTCCTAATATCGCCCATTTCGCAAAAAATTGGGCATTAAACTTTGGGCGTGAAAGTTTTGCGAAACGGAGTGTCGGCCGTCGGATCATGATGTGTTGATCGGATGGTGCGGAATGAATGCACCGGGGAAAGTTGTGCGGGGCGGAAGAACTGGTGGGACCCTTGGTGAAGTATGCAAATGTGTCGCGGAGTGGGCGAGCATTGGGTGATCAGGTTTAGTCCTGATCGTAGGATCTTGATAATGCACGGTTAGGATTGAAAGATGGGGCAAGTATATGGATGGAGAAAAAGGTAAGGTAAGATGGACGGGCGGAGAGCGGGTTGCCCGATGGCCGTTGATCTGGATAGATCAACGGTCCAGATTTATCGAAAACCATAACGTCGAGGAAGGGCAAAATAGGTGGAGGAAAGGCTTTTTATATGGGGGTTTTGTGTTTAAGCACCTGATTGCGGTGCTTTAGGATGTACGGGGGAAGGGGCCAAAGGGAATAAGCCCTCGGGGGCTTAAGACCTATAATGCAAACAAAGTGTTTTTAAGGCCAAAAACAGGGTTTTTTGAGGCCAAAACAGAGTTCCGATAGGTAAAAGAAGGGATTTTTAAACCAAATTTAGGGAAATATAAGGTTTAAAAGGGGTTTAGGATGAGATGGAGGTTGAAATGAAGGGTTATAGAGGAGTTTTGTGAAGGGAAAAAGGGAGACAAAATGGTGATTTTGTGTGGGAGTGAAATGAAGAAAATGGAGGCCTTTTGAAAACAGTTTCTTTCACAAACAACAGGGTTCATTAATGGAAACAACAGTGAAGATTATTTAAAGGATAGAAGACACATGGAGGCTTCAAGAATGATAGATTTAAGAAGGAAATGTTTCTCTTGAAGGCTCAAAAACATATTTAGCCACCTGTTTGCTTGGACAAAATATTATAGGTGGCTAACAAGCCGCATACTTTAATTCATCTTGCTATTTGTAGTGTTTTATGTTCATTGAGACTCATCAACCTTTTGTCTTGTACCATCCGGATAATCGTGTGTTCATAGGACTGTAGGGCTCATTTGTGTCCGAGAAAAAGGAATATTCAGCGGTAGCCGGACCCACACCCTGGATAGGATCCCTATCTTAAACGGTTTAGAGTCTAATTTGGGACTTTTTATCGGGGAGATCCCTTACTGTTGGCTGGATATATTTTCCCGTCAACATATTTGGCACTAGAAGGAGGGCCTGAATGGCAGGCTCCTAGCACACAAGCAACATTCCATTGCAAACCACACAGGGGAAATCATGTATGAAAACACTGGTCCACCACCCCCTGAAAATTCTCTTGAAGGAGAACCCCCTTTCTACGAGATCACCTCTGACCAGCTAAGAGCCTTGCACCCAATCGCCCGTGAACTCATCAGAGGCTTACAAAATGTCCCGGTCATCGGATCCCTGGTCAACCCTCAAACTCTCGTGGCCAACCAGACTCACCGGGAAGCCCTGGTCAATTCCCTACCTTAGCTGGTAGGTCTCATGGTAGAAGATTACACTGATGTCATAGAGCGTAATTCAGTAGAGCTCCCCGACAGTCCCCAAGGGAATGAGCGAGGCGGCCTGGAAATCACCGAAACCCAACCCGACCAGCCTATGAATGATGACACTCAAGCGAATAACCATCCTGAGGGTGCAACCAGGAGGGGTCGGGGTGATAGAGGTCATGGTCATGGTAGAAATATGGGACACCCTCACCATAACTGAAACTAGAAAATATTCCCTTTCCTTTATAACTGGCGAAACATCAGGGATGTAGGGAACCATGGGAAAAATCAGGATATGCACTCCCATCATGAGGGCGAAGCATTCGGATCAGGCACAGGGAGCGAATCGGAAAGTGAAATAGGGCATGTTTATGTACCGCGCCACTAGCAGGCTAGGCATGTCCAGCCGCTGGCTTGGATGGCACAATCTCCCTTAGCTCTCCATGGTCCCCTCCATGACATGCCCTGACACCCTGAGAAGCACCTCCCCAAGTTCGACCCCAAAAAGGGTACGTTGACCGAAGATCACATAAGCAACTTTTACCTAGCCCTACAAATGATGAGGGTGCAGTCTGAGGATGTAGCATGCCGACTTTTCCCTCATACTTTAGAGAATAAAGCTGCTACATGGTACCGATCTCTCCCTGTTGCTTCCATTTCTTCTTGGGAGCAATTTCGCCGTACTTTCCTTCAAAAGTTTTCGGAAGACAAAACTCCTTCTATCCTTCTCACAGAGCTTAGTACTTTGAAATGCCAGAAGAAGGAGAAATTCAAAGGCTTCAATCAACGCTTCGCTACAATATTGAACAAATTCCCCTCGAACATGGCCTTAGATGATTCCATCACCATTGGCTACTACACGTGGGCTCTCCCTCGGGATATTTCCATGTTCGTGAAACGCGGAGCTAGGGCTACCCTAGCGGTTAATTACACCACCGCCCTTGCTATCGAAAGGGACATGCTATCCATAGGAGCCATCGACCATGATGGCCGAGATGATCAAAATATGACCACGAAGAGAGTCCAATCCTTGAACCATAAATTCGGAGACAAAGACACGAACCCTTTCGACTTCAAAAGTATCACGAAGTCCCTCAAACTGTTGACCAACGAAGTCTCCGATCTGAAGAGGAAGAAAAATGACTCTATCTCAGGTGCTAAAATGCAGAAACCTTTCTTTAGAAGGAATAACCCCGTTGTTAATCGACCTTCGTCAAACTCGAGTGCCAGCCTCAACGTTGAAGAAATTGGCAAGGATAATTTTTGTTCTTTCCATCAAGCCTTCCACTCAGAGAAAAATTTCCCCCAGTGGATCAATAGCATGATTGCCGTGGTGAATCAACTTCTAGAAGACCAAACTCCTAGGGATTTAGAGGAGGAGGCTATTTCAGACAACGAGGAAGCCTCTCCCTTGGATGAAGATATGGGTTCCACTGTCCTTTCTTTTGAGGTCATCCGTGGGGAAATCGCCCCTTACACAACTGAAATAAACCTGGTTGACGATCCTAAATCCAAACCCCCTCGAAACTATGGCTTGAGGAGCAAAAGCCCAGTCCTTGAGCAGTCCTTCGAGGAAAAAAGAAAAACTTTCTTAAGGAAAATACTGCCACCAAACACAGAAAACCAAACTAAGACTCCTGAGAAATTTAGCCCAACCAATACTTGAGAAATCCCAAAGGATAAATCTTCATCAGTCTCTCTGAAAGCCACCACCGAACTTATCCCACACACAGACTCTAGGTATAAAATTATCGAGGATATGAAGAAGACTCGGGCTAATATTTATATCCACGAACTCACTCGCATTGCTAACCAGGGAGATCTTATCCTCAAAGATTTTTCCAACCTACCGGTGACCAAACTCGTGAGTACCACATCTACCCAAGCTGCCGCTAGTCCCTAGTCTATCGTGAATTCCGTGAACGCAAACTCCAGGGGATTTACACCAACTTTCCTTCTATCCTTCGATATTTTCAACTTCAATGTCCATAATTTCCTCGTCGATTCTGGCGCATCCATGAATGTTATGCCCTTGTCTGTATGCAAGAAATTAAACATCCGCCTTGAGAAAAATGATGCTAGGATCATTCAACTCGATAGATCCCAGGTTCCTACAGTGGGTGAATTAAATAATGTAATTATTTTCTTATCCTCCGATTCTAGGGTGCATCAGTGCATTGACATAGTAATCATGGATATCCCCGAGGCCTATGGCCTTATTTTGAGCAAAGATTGGTCTAGCAAGCTGCAAGGATACTTTACCACTGATTGGTCCCACTTGTGGCTCCCTTACAAGGGCAGGAACAATCAAATCCGGGTCGAAAGCGAGCCTTACATGAAACACACGGTGACCGACCTGGACGCAATTAAAAAACCAGTTAGTTTCGCGCAAGAAGAGCTCAGTACGTGTTTCTTAGAATCCATTTTTGGATGCTACCAAGCCCCCAATCTCCGGTCACTCAAGACATCCAATCTGAGCTATTGTTGGTCACTGACAACCATTCCACCTCAACGAAAGACCCGTTAGAAACTGCTGCTCCGAGTGCGTCTCCTATGTGCTCGGATAGCCTTGTCAAATCAGAAGATGAAATGTGGACCTTGTACTACGACGGTTCCAAAACCCATGATGGGGCTGGTGTGAGCTGTATCCTGCTAGACCCTCATAAGAACAAGTTTCTAATTTCCTGCCGGCTAGAGTTCCAGTGCACGAATAATACAGCCGAGTATGAAGCATTGCTGCTCGGGCTCAAAAAATCCATAGATCTCAAAGTTCATTTTTTAAAGGTAATTGGAGACTCCGATATTATCACTCGTCAGGTACATAACACCATCCATTGCTTGTATCCATATTTTAAAGGCTACCAACAAGAGGTATGGCATTTAATTTCTGCCTTTGACGCTTTCAGTATTAAATCCGTACTTAGAATGCACAATGCAGCAACTAATACACTTGAAAATGTTGTTGCTAGGTTCACCCCACTTATAGATGGATTTTCTATTTAAATTATTTACAATCCATCTGTACCAGACAATGTCAATCATTTGCACATTTTTAATGATGATCAACAGGTACTGGATTTCATGCTCAATACGGACGTGTTCAAAGACGCAATTATAGAAGAAGAGGATCATGATCAGGCCTTGCAAAAGGAACAAGGGGATTGTAAGGAAAATCCCATACCCAAAGGGACTGCGTCACTCAAAAAGTTGTTTGACTTACAAAACCGTTTTCGAGGCCCTCCCAACACGAAGGTGCAAAGTTCCATGTTAGCACACCGACAAATAAACTTGGGACGAACAAGGAGCCCAAGTTCGTCAATCTTGGTAACGAATGAACCCATCATGAGAGGCAATCTTTCATGGAGTTATTTAATAAATACCGAGATGTGTTTGCCTGGACATATGATGAGCTACGAACCTATGACATGCAGATCATCCAGCATGTGATACCCATGAAGGAAGGAGTGAAACCATTCCAGTAGAAACTGAGGAAAGTACAACCCACATTAGAGCCGATGATCCAAAAGTAACTGAAGAAACTCTTGGATGCGCGTATAGTTTTCAAAGTCCGGCATTCAACCTGGGTGTCAAACTTGGTCCCAGTTCGTAAGAAATCTGGCGAAATCCGTTATGCGTAGACTTCCAAAATTTGAAAAAAGCTTCAGACAAGGACAACTCCCTGGTGTCCCCTATGGAGAAAATCCTACAAGCTGTATCGGGATCGGAGATGTTCTCTTTATTGGATGGGTTTTCAGGTTAGAACCAAGCACTAGTGACTGAACCCGACTGGCTGAAAACCACATTCATAACTAAATGGGGAACTTGCACATTCAGACGCATGCCCTTTGGCTTTATTAATGCTGGCGCGATCTTCCAGAGAGCCATAGACATCGCTTTCAGAGACCCCATAGGGAAAAGTGTGGTATTATACCTTGACGATGTCACCGTGTTTTCAAAACGCAGGTCTGACCACCTACATCACCTTAAGCATATTTTTGAAAGGTGTCGAAAATACAGGATCTTAGTAAACCCGAAGAAAACAATTTTTGCCGTCTCCGAAGGAAACCTATTGGGGCACATCATAACTCGGGAGGACATATTAGTAGATCCAGGACATGCGAAAGTCATCGCCCAAATTCCTCCCCCAAGTGGCAAGAAGGCCATGTAGTCTTTCCTCAAGAAAATCAACTTCGTGCAAAAAATTATATTAGATTTTGCCCAGATTGTGAAACCATTGCAAGGTATGATAAAGAAGAATGCTAAATTCAAATGTAATCCTCCCGAGAAAGAATCATTCAATAACATCAAGCGGGCCATCGCGGAAGCACCTACTCTTCATAGTCCGGATTTCAGCAAAGGCTTTATCTTGTACACCTTTGCCTCAGATTCATCTTTGGTGGCTGTCCTCACTCAAAAAGATGACAACAACGATGAGTGGCCCATATCCTTCATGAGCGTTGGGATGTAAGGTGCTGAGCTGAATTATCCAGATATTGATAAGCAATCTTATGCAGTGTACAAGGCGGTTAAACACATCAGGCCATATATTTTGAAGAGTCACATCACAGTATTCGTACCTCACCCAGCTGTTCGCTCACTTTTTGTACAACAAGAGCTAGGCGAGAGACGAGGCAACTGGATGACGTGCCTTCAAGAGTATGACCTAGAATTCAATCCAGCACACACTATAAAAGACCAAGGACTTGTCGGATGGCCGCGGAAGCCGCATAATCGCGAATCAGTGAAGAAGAGAGTTGGGAACATGAAATCGACATGTATCAAGCTAATAGTATATCCCGATAGAATACCTCCTCATTGTACGTTGATCTCCAGCAATACCTGAGCCACGGTACCATGGGCCCCACTTTAACCGCTCAGTAGAAATGTGCGTTAAGACTGAAAGCTGCATCCTACCAACTAGTGCAGGGTAAGTTGTTCCACAAACACCACAGCGGAGTCCTGCTACGCTGTTTGGAGTATGATGAGGCACAGAAAGTTTTGATGGAGCTCCATGATGGTCCAACGAGCGGGCACTATGCGGGGGATACCACTTCTCACAAGATCATGCATGTCGGTTTCTATTGGCCTACTTTGTTCAAAGATGCACACGCTTATGTCCGGAAATTCCCATAATGCCAAAAGTTCGCCAATAGGGAAATACAACCATCCACCCCGTTGCAGTCCGTCGCAGTGGAAGAACCTTTTCAGCAGTGGGGGCTTGACGTGATCAGGGAAATCTTGCCACACTCTTCCAAGCAACATAGATACATCCTCACAGCCACGGACTACTTCACAAGATGGGTTGAAGCAATACCGTTGCGTCAAGTCAATGATCAAGAGGTAATAGCTTTCATCACCCAACACATCATGATCAGGTTTGGCGTTCCAACCTCCCTTGTTTTTGATAATGCAACATATTTTTCATCATTTAAATTATATGAGTTTTCTCTAGAAAATGGTATAGTGCTGAAACACTCTGCCAAATACTACCCCCAAGGAAATGGGTTAGCCGAGTCAACTAATAAGAAACTCATCCGCATCATCAAAAATACCCTGCTATCCTAACAACGAAATTGGCATAACGCACTCCATAATGCCCTATGGGCTGATTAGGTCACACCCAAATCATCTTTGGGCACCTCTCGATTTTTCCTTGTGTATGAAAAAGAGGCTATTCTTCCTCCCAACTTGTCTCTCCCAACCCTTCAATTATCTCAAGAAACTCATGGCACCCCTTGCCCTACCTTACAAGCCCGAATAGACACATTGTTGAAGTTGGAGGAAGAAAGGTTGAAAACCCGGGAAAAATTTGTCATCCACCAAAGTCGAATAAAATGATGGTTTGACAAGAAGTCTTCCGGAAACAAATCTTTTGAAGTAGGTGACCTTGTCCTCAAATGGGACAAAGCTCATGAAGATAAAGGGAAACACTCCAAATTCCAGGCCTTGTGGACAGGTCCCTTCCAAATTAAAGAAAAGGTCGGCTCCCACACTTACAGGCTACAGACCCTTGAAGGGAGAATTGAGGTCCTCCTGGTAAACGGGCACGACCTTAAACACTATTTTACCTGATAGCCCCAGGGGGGCCGTCACCGTACTCTGTACCATAGTTTTGTTTTTCTTTTTTTTTGTTCTCATTTTTGTTTTGTTTTCAATAAATCGCTTGCTTCAAGCAGGCTCTCATTGGCCCTTTCCCTTTGGCATCCCAAGTTGAAGGAGAGATGTAGAAGTTAATCAATTGGCATGTTGTGCCAGAATCTATGCTGCTGAAGAATCGCCCCTGAAATGCAAAAATGACACGAGCTTGCCTGTGATATGCACCCAATGGGGAAACATAGCCAAGTCCCAGGAACCAAGCGGAGGTTGCGTACCTAGTATGCTAGCCCAAGGGACTGCGGTACAAAAGAAAGTATCAGTGTAACCGGTCACTAGGTGGAAAGGGGACAGAGCTGACCTTAGGAGACAAAAGGATATCTAGGAAAACCTGAAAGTCCTCATATAGACCAGGAGCAACCTCTCTTGCAAGAAAAATAAGTCGGGATCCCACATCCGCCCAAGAAATAAAATGCCACAGTTAAATAAGTGCCTTGAGCACATTCAAATAAGTGCTCCAAGCACATTTAAAACAAGTGAAAATTAGCACATGAATAAAGGGTAAAGGATTGAGAAAGGCTTCCTGCGCAGAGAGGCGATACGATGAATCCGTCGGGGTACTCACCAGGCTCGCTGGTAGTTGAGCAACGTCCGTGACTCCTAGGCAGTGAATCTGTCGGAACCACCAGGTTCGCTGGTAGCGGAGCAAAACGATGAGGAAAAAGTAACTATAACAGATCCTAGAAATCCCTGAGGTTACTCCAACCTTTTTTTTCCAGTCTCCAGGAATGAAAATATGGTGGACCAACACCCTGGGATATGCATATAGGCATATCAAACATGCAAGGCCTGAGGATGAAAGTAGTGGGACCCACGGAGTGAAAGGATTAGCATGCTAAGCCCCCCCACCCCCCACAAGATGAAGCATAGACAGAGATCCTGGGTCCTACCAGTGAATCGCCATTTGTTGTAGCTACTACAACACCCTCCCAATTTTTTCCCCTTTTAAATTTTTGAACCCCTAACCTTTTGAAAAATAGAGTCAAGCCTAAGTTCACTCTTTCAAAATCACAAGTCGCTAAGTCGCAGAATTGATCAACTCATCTAGATTTGCGACCCTGCGACCTTGCGACCCCTCAGGTCGTGAAGTCGCAAGGTCGCATATCATCTCGAAGCCAAACAATTGTGACCTTGTGATCCTGCGACCCCGCGACCCCCCAGGTTGCAAGGTCGCAGAGTCGTGAGGTCGCATATATCATCAACTCAACTCATATGCGACCTTGCGACCCTCTTTTATTGTCCACATGTGCGACCCCTTTATATATAGAAGGGTCGCATAGATCGCATTCGACCTATGCGACGGAGAAATAAAACGCTTATGACAAGCCAGTTGGAGTGCGTTTTTCCCAGGTAAGTTTCCTAATACTCCTGCTGTTTCCTTTTTTGACTGATTGTTGCCTCCATTTCCCTCACCTTAGCCTATTTAAAACTCATCCTAACTCTTTTTTAAAACTTCCATGAATTTTGCTGCTATAAATTGCCCCTCCCCATAGCTTGAATTCCATGTGTACCTCCTCTGGAAGCCTCCCTTGCATTAGTCTATTCAAGTTCCCTTTCCAGCCCTTTCCAATGAGGAACTTCATGCATGCTTTCCACTTGATGTGTCACCTTACCTCCTTTTTTGATTAAAAGAAAGATTAAGGTCTTCGTCGCCGCGTAAACCGTCTACCAAGCCCTAGAGTGACCCGCGACCTCGTGACTTGGTGACCTCGGTTGCTAAGTCGCAGGGCCGATACGTCGCATATCCGTGAAAGTTCAAAGTGACGCGATTTCGCGACTCAGCGACCTTACGACCTGGTCGCGAGTCGCTAAGTCACCAAGTCGCACTTCTCTGAAGATCTAAACCAGCGCGACTCTGCAACTCAGCGACCTCATGACCTAGTCACAAGTCGCCAAGTCGTTAGGTCGCAGGTTCATCCATTTCCTGGAAAATAGTTGAGCAGAGGTAAGAGTAGCCCAAGTATTTATAAATATGACATCTGTCTTATCGTGGGATTGTTTTATGAACATGCTAGGGAGCCTTGAAGCCAAGCTAGAGTGCGTATCCATCTCGTTAGTCTCAAGTGATATGGGGCCTCCGAAAGTTCGCAAAAGAAACAAAATCCCTAAGATAGAAATATCGGAGGAGGAAATACCTCTTTCTCTTCCCCCTATCTATGGAGACACTACCTGCACGTTCGACAAAGGGGATAGTATGACTTGGTATCAGGTGTACCAATAATTCACAAAGCCTGAATTTCCAGAGGACCTCCTAGACCGACAGGTGTATGTTCAAGTTAAAAGATCCAAACTCCACTATGCGGGGGCCCATCTGCCTATATTCCCATGTGCAAAGCTGATTGAGTGGATCCTGCAAAAGGTCGACCCCAAGATCTGGGTTATTCAGGATCATGCGGGGAAGTCATTCACGAATCTGAAGGGACAAGATGTAGAATTCTATTATGCACTTCCTGCCTGAGAGCAAACCTTCATCGAGGAGTGGGCCACCACTCACGCAGTTCCCATACCCGAGACCTTAAGAGGATGGTGGGAGGACCCATAAAAGTTCAGGCTCAATAAGGACCACGAAAATCAGACAACAGGTCTCAAGAAGGTCTACAAGCTCGTAGTTGTGATGTTATGTTGGATGTATGGCCATCCAGATGCAACCACTTTCAATGACACTTGGGTTTCTCTTATGTACGATGTCACTGTGTACGACACTCACTTCAACTGGGCCAACTTGATAGTGGAGGACCTGAGATCAAACATATCTGCGAGACTAGCACCTGATGAAGGTTATGCATTAGAATTTTATATGGGATATTATCTTTTGGATGCAGTATGTGCAAGGTGCCATTTTGAGGGGTGGGCACACAACTGGGATCCGGAGCACTGCAATCCAATTCACAAAGATTTAATGATGCTCTGGGATTCCAGATATAAGCAAGACATGGAGTCAATCGTACAAAGCTTCATCCCCACTCTCTATGGGAAAATATTTGAAAAAGACACCCCGTGCATGTCCGGGCGAGCGATGGAGATGATAACCTGAGTGGCCCACTGGTTCCCTGACACGGATAATACTTTCATCCAAGTTTTCGGGTCACTCAAGGCTCCTCACGCACTTCCCCAGTTCGTAACCGACAAACTCCTCCTCCAAGAAACATGTTACCAGATGTCGGGCGGTTTTTCAAAAGTTCTCACTAAGGGCAAGAAGAAGCCATGGCCCACTCTGCCGCTCACTATCAGCGCCTACACAGTGAAATATTTAAGGGAAGTAGAGGCAAAAGCCAAACAAGTCAAAGGATTTTGTCTACCTCCCGTGTCACACCGGACGTATGATCCTGAGAGAATCATCCTCGCCCACTGCAAGCGGGCCAAATTTAAATGGAGTTACCAGCATACTGATTGCCTAGCTGAAGGTAGAGTCAAGAACTGGTACATCAAAGACAGGGAGGCCGCTCCAGAGGAATTAACTGATCAGGAAGATCAGGGCAACCAGACTTTAGAAGAAAGAATCCATACGCTGGGAGGAGCCTCATCTTCCAAAGCCAAGACACAAAGGACCGGTACGGGCCATAACTCTTCTGCCCAGCAAAGAGAAAAGGAGGCTAAAGCTCAACAAGAAGCTGAGGAGAAGGAAAAGGAGGAGGAGGAAAAACGAAAGAAGCAACTGAAAGAAGAACAAAGAAAGAAGGGGGCGGAGGAAACCCACAATAAAAAGGAAGAGGTACAATGGAGGAAAGAAGAGGAAGAAAAGGCAGAAGCTGAGCACCAGCTAAAGATAAAACAGGATAAGGCAGGAGTTGAGCGCCAGCTAAAGGAAGATCAAGCTAGAGAAGAAGTTTAGTGCCAGCTAAAGGAAGATCAAGATAAAGTAGAAGCAGAGCTCCAGCTGAAAGAAGAACAAGATAGAGAAGAAGCAGAGCAAAAGAGGAGGGAGGAAGAAAGCCAGAAGTCAAGGGAAGATTCCTCCAAGGGAACTGAAGGTAGCAAGACTCCTCCTCTAGAGACATAGAAGAAAATGGAGATGCCACACATCGAGGTGCCCCAAACAACTCCTACAACCAATGTGCGTTTTTCTCTCTCGGAATTGGGTACCTCAGAGGATCAAGATGAGGGAGTGCTTGATCTGAAAAGACTTACCTATGATCAGTTTACGCACAAGATCGGATAGGAGAAGGGAAGATGCTTGGCATGGAACCCTACCACACCCCTTACAGCCACCACAGAGAAGGATATAGTCTTGTATACCAGGACCAATCCGGTTATGATCGCATCAGCTGGTACCGCTTTTGCAGTAGCCACCGAGGAGAACGTAAGAAAAATGAGTAGAGAAATACTGTCCCTTCAGAATAGACTATAGGCCTCCGAAAAAAGACAACTAAGTCGGAACAGGAAAAGAAGGTGCTACAAGAAGAAGTCCAACAACTTCAGGTTAGGGATGCCCCTACTAATGAAATACCACTCACTATTCAGGGAGAGCTGGTCATGCTGGAGGCCACCATGAAGCAGTTATATGAAGAACTGTTCATGATAAAACAAACGGTCGTGCCACTACTGAAAGCACAGGCAGAAACGAAGAGAAGGAACACACAACTAAAGGAAGCCTCTACTGCCTTGGACAAAATTCTGGAATGGTCGAACAGGTATCCACAAGCTTCGAACACCTTGCCTAGAAAAGATTGGATTGGCACCCAAAATGACAAGGTTCAAATTCGGATAAAGGTACAATCCAAAGAGAAACTGATCAAGGATTTGGAGAAAGTAATGTCCACATACGAAAATCTGATTAGCAGCATTGACTCAATGGCCGAAGTACACCACATTCCTTCTCTGGGTGCACTGAGTGAAGAGAAAATGTGAGAAGAAGTCACCAAATATATTCAAGCATTTCTATAACCCATAAGGCAAGAAGGCGCCTCTCAAGACCTTCCAACATCACAGGAAAACCTGGTTCAATTCATCGTGACACCGGTCCGAATCTATACCAAACTGGCCTCCCTGTCGACCCAGATCACGGTCAAGAGAGACACTTTGATCCCAAATGCTCTCGAGTGCCTTCACAGGTTGAGGGAAGATACGCCTTAGGTCTCCCCAGTGGTTGCGAATTATCGAAGAATGTAAGGGCCTCATGAACCGCAATGGTAGATGTCCCCGATCTTGCAATCACCCAATCGATTCCATGACCAAGTCAAGTATTGTAGCAAATAGAAGAGGTCATAGGTCGCAACAAAGACAAGGGGGTCGGTGTCACGTAACAAGGAGAAAGAAAAGTTGCAACTTCTTTAAGTCGCAGAGTATGTCAATGGTCAGGAAGGCGAAAAGTCAGGGATACCCAAGGGCAATTTTTTCCTATAAATACTCCCTTCGGGGAATTGTAGAAGAATCTTTTTTTGGGACTCCAAAGGAGCAAAGAGAATTGTATAACATTGGATACACTTTTCTATGAATGAATACAAGCATTTGTTTTGATTCCACTCTTGGATCCGATGAGGATTAATGTGTTAACACTATGAATATTTTGTCTTATGTATCTGATATCTTTATGATTAAATGATCTGCGTTTTCTACTTATATCATTTATACATTTTAGCTCACTAAATGTTTTAATGATGTTAGGTTGTTTATTTGGAAGATGTTAGAAACTTTGTTACTAACATTTATCTTATCTCTTGAGACCGCTTAAGGAAGTGAAGGGTGCTCTAACCATAAAGAACTATTTCTTCTGTGGTTCGAACAACTTTTACAAGTGTGACCCTAATGATGTGTCATAATGAAGATTTCCTTCGTCGCATGCTTTAACTCATCTTGCTATTTGTAGTGCTTTATTCTCATTGAGACTTATCAACCATTTGTATTGTACCATCCGGATAATTTGTGTTCATAAGACTGCATGGCTCTTTTGTGTTAGAGAAAAAGGAATATTCAGGAGGTAGGGGTCAAATTCCACACTCGGACGGGATCCCATTCCAAATGTTTTGAGTCTAATTTGGGACTTTTTATCAGGGAGATCCCTTACTGTTGGCCGGATATCTTTTCCCATCAACAAGTTCCTATATAGATTATAAATAAATGGCCCACTTGAATTTCCTCCATCTGATTCCTATATAGAGTGTAAGTAAATAGTCCTGTTAGCCACCTATAAAAATTTGTCATATCAAATGGTGGCTAGATCTTTTTTAGACTTTAAGAAAAAATTTCATGACCAAATTGTGAGTTCTTAAAGTCTTATGATGACATTTACCCTTTGAGTTAATCTTCATTGCTGTTTCGCTCTTTATCCTAAAGAACCTGCTGTTTGCCAAAGGAAAGACTGCTTAAAACTCCATCTTTCATCATTTTCACTACTCCTTTTCTCATAAATAAACCCTATTTTCATCCTTATTTCCTTCATAAAGTCCCTCGATAAGCCTTCATTTAACCTTCAAAATCATCAAAAGCCCCCTTTAAACCTTATATTTCTCTTTTATTTGGTTTAAAGATGCCTTCTTTCATTTACCGAAACCCTCAATTTGCCTCAAAAACCTTGTTTTTAGGCCTAAAAACACCCTTTATACATATGTATGTTTTTGTTTCTCCTCGAGGGCTTAACTCTCAGAATTCTCCGTCTACAAGACCTTAAGCCCCACAACCGGATGCTAAAGGGCTTAAAACCCTTTCCCAAACCCGACTTTCCTTTGTATTTTCATAAAACCCGACAGTTCAAATTTTCAACGAATATCGACCGTTAATCTAAACTGATCAATGACCCTCAGATCTTCTTACCTCCATTTGTTCACCGACTCTTTCCATTGCCTTTTCCTTCTTCATTTTCTCCGTCCCATATTTTAATCTACACCGTTCGTTCGAGAGATCTGACGGTCGGGAGGTGGCGCGATGAGCCCCCATTTCACCTTTTGGACCTACCCTCTACACGACGAAATACCTTACATCATCATGGGCCCCGCTACCCTTAACTGCGCAAATTTTGCCTCCGTCACGTGCACCGCACCGTTGACACATCGCCCCCCATTCGATGGCTCAAATCATGTTTCACGTTTTTTTTTGTGCCCACGATTTAACATTCCAAAAAAACGCGAAATGGGCGGCATTAAAGGGACAGAACAAGTTTGTGGTATCATGTTTTTTTTGCAAAAATCTAAAACTGCCCCAACGCTACACGAAAACCATTCTGGTTTTCCGCCTTACCACCATCCTCCGCAAAAGCCATTTTTACCTTTTAATCTTGGCCGTCGATCTTTTAGATTGGACGGTTGATGTTATATCGCGACCCCAAAGTCTTTTTCCCTCATCTATTCTCCAAGTGTTTTCATCGGGCAATCTCCACCGTTCATGGTCTTGATCGAACGACCCTGACTTAATCTTACCACCATTCACCCAACCCTCCCCCAAGACTTCATCAGAAGATCTTAATCATTGATCATTCTAGATCAACGGCCCCGATTCACCCTCGCACCAAAACTTCCATTTGCCCCGTTAACTGTTTTTGCCGGGATTTTTCTCCTCCTATCACTGCATTTTCCCATTCCGCACAGCTCCAAACCCCCTCTGACAAACCTCTAAATGCAGTTAAACCATTTTAGCAGGATTTCTTAATCAATTTGTTGTGTTTTTTACAGGATTTAATGGTGGTTGCTCTGTGTATTTATACAGTCACAGTCAGGTGACATTTTCGGCCTAGAATGACGATTCTGTGGCTTGAAAATAACAAAAAAATATCTAAAGGGTTTGAAATCCAAGTTTAGGTAAAATGGAGCATGATCCAGGGTTTAGCAGAAGCCCTCCAACTACATAAAGCCACCTGTGTAAACAAGCCAAACAGAGTGTATCAGTGAAGAAATTAACAGTAAAGGGATTAATGCCTAAGCTTGAAAATCAAGGTTTTTAATCCCCAGGTTTAAAGAAATAAAGCCAATATCAGGGAATGAAGACCCGAAGACTAAGATCAAGGCTTAATCAAGCATAAACATAGAGTAAGGCAGATTAAAGATGTTTTAAGGCAAAACAGAGAAAATATAAGTAAAGAGGCCTCCACCGCCACATCGCAGGTTAATCGAACTCTTCGAATACCAAATGCCACCCTAAAATTCAATAAATCAAAAGAAGGTATAGTTATTGCCCGCCAATGATATTTTGCTCAAAGACACGATATTGCCACCGCCTAAAGAGCTTTAAAGTCAATGTGTGCAACCACAAGTGGCTAAAAACTTGATGAAACCAATTAATACATGGAAAGATCGTAAATATTCTCCCGAGTTTTCAAAGGCAGAGAAGCATTAATCAGTTTAATTGAACATAGAGATTCGCTTTTTTTATCTCACCTCCTCATTTCTTCTATAACATCGCCGAAGAAGATGAGAGGTTGGTTGGTTATTGGATTTCCGATGTAATAGTCAGACGAATACTTGTTGAATGTAAATAAATTCTCAAGTCTCAAGCTCGTTAAGTTATCGAAGAAGTGAATGAGAAGAGATGTTGTTGTCATAATGGCATTGGACTTGAAGTATGTAATCGGATTGACATCAATATACATGTTGATTTTTGGGATCCTCGGTCTATATCAGGAAGTACCTCTTACTGTTATTGTTTTCCTTTCATGTATGAAACTTTTTTCACTTTTCTCTGATAAAGAACAGTAAGCATAGAGCTAGGATTTACTGTTAGAAGTACCCTACTCTCACTGATAAGCTTTATCCTTATGTTTTCCTCCAATTGTGTATTTAAGAATGACCTAAATTAAGTGTAAACATTATCAAGGAATGTTGGTTAGTCCATGTCTTGAAGTGAAAAACTTGAAAGGAAGTTCTTGAATGATATTTTCATTACATGCTAAGTAGAGTTAAACTAGAAAATTTTATGGTTTTCCCTGACTTCTAGTTCTTTTTCCAAAGGTTGTTTGAAAGTTTCCCTTAGAGTATGCTAAAAGAAGGCTTTGATTTTAATGCATCTTGCTTGATCTTAAGCTGCACTTTGTTTTCTTATCTGTTTTCATCCCTTCTGAAAGTAGTCTAGTGAGATTACTGGATTGTTTTCTGATAAGTTAGCTTTAATACAAGCTTGTCCAAAGAATTTTATGGTTAGCCCTGTCCTTTGGTTGGTTTCAAACAGTTGCTTAAAAAGGATTTTCTTGTATGGAAAGTTGATAAATCCTTGTTGAAATTATTGGCTTTTTCCACTTTCTCAACACTTTTAATGTTCCACTCCATCATTTAATCTAAAGGATCTTTTGATATTGATGACTTGCCCCTTGGACCACTCTTGAAATTTTTGCACAATTAAACACTTTCGTGACTCCATTTCCCAATGGTTTAAAGCTGCATCATACTAATCCTATCTGCTGAACACTTCTCAATACACTTGCATCTACACCTTTTGAACTCTTTCATTTTGTGATATTCCATCCAATTAAAGATCATACCCAACCAACCAAACAAAAAAAAAACCCTTTTTCTTAATAACTAGCCTAATATCATACTAAAACCTTAAAATATAAATCAATATTTGCACTTATAGAGAGATCCCTCTCTGGATTCAGGAGGGCTAGATCCTAGAATCCCAAAGTGGTTTTTTATGTAGTCTCTGCAGCGTTTAGTCTTTCCACTCTACTAAATTACAGAGACCTAACATTTCCTGGCGACCATACTGGGGGCTTTCTGAAGTAATAGATAACTTCACAACTCATATAATCCCATTTTTAACAAATGAATCAAGTGTCTGCCTAGAGTGGTTTTGATTGTTGATGGTGAACAACTCTCAAGCCCTGAAATAAAATAAAAATCCTTCACCTGGTGACTCCACTGAACATCAGTAGGCCTGCTGATTTTCCTTGGTTTTCCAAAGACTCCACTGGGAAACCCTTTATCATAACATCATTAAAACTCAGTAAAGAAACTTTGAGGATTAAGTTTTCTTTGTCAATAGACTAGTTTGCCTCTTAAATATTGTCATATTTGGCCAAAATTTTCTTGAATAGTGGGTCTAAAACACAACACTGTGGCTTCAATACGAATTTATAGTAGGATCCATCCTCACCTAAATCCTCCTGAGATAGTTGATAATCCTGAAAGTATACTTAGGAAATCTCCTAAAGTCAAAAGTCCAACTATTGTCAGACCAATTGTTAGAGCTAATTCCTTTCCTAAAAATATTTCAGCTCCTGAGAATACCCATACATCCTTAGATTAGTTTCATAATAAACATGGTGGTGGAACCATAAAAAATTTTACCTCCATAAAAGCTAAAAATTTTCCACCTGGCGACTCCACACTCTACAACTCCCAAAAGACCAAATGACTCCATTGGTAGAAGACCCTGAATTGATTGGATGGAAAAAGTGACCTCTTTCTTGATTTACAAACATGATTCCAAGGATACAACGAAGATATGCCCCAATGAGTAGAGATCATATCCCTCGGTTTCCACATAAGATGCCCCAGGTGAATTGGGATGACAACCTTCTTGTTTTTCAAGGTGAAATGTTTGATAACCCAATGTTGCATCTTATCAAATTTCATATACATGTATGGAGGTTAAAGGTTGAATGGCATGAGGATTGCCTAATGAAAATGTTCATGTTAACATTAGAAGGAAAAGCTAGGGATTGGTATGAATGGTTGAAATCTGGTAGTTTGCTTTCATTAAAGGACCTTGAATATGTGTTTTATGAGAACTACAAAGGAAACACTACATCATTATCATGGAGTGAAATACATTATGATCCATCACAAAACATCACCCAACACATTATAGACCATGATGAGGATTTGGAAGAAATGCATCCTCAAGATCTTTTAACAACCATTCATGAGTTTAATATTCTATTGAAAAATTATAAGAATATAGATGAATCAGTTGAGGAAGAAATAAACCAAGAAATAAAGGACATTCCTCAAGATATCCATGACAAGATAAATAATGATTCATCATCCCTTCTAGGTGAGGCTAATTCAAATATTGATGATCTAGAGCAACCCATGCTTTTTCCAGATCAGGAGCAAACTCAACCACTGCAAAATCTAGGAAATGAGAAAGACATGTATGATGTTCAAGACTTTATAGAAGGTGATGAGCAAGGTTACAAAGAAAAAAATGAATAAAGTTTTCAATAAACTTCTAAAAGCATACCTCTATCTTGTATTGCACTATTAAGAGAACTTTATTACCAAAATGCAAATACTAACAGTGAGCATTATTTTGAGGAAACAAGTAGCCACTTAGAAAACGCAGAATCTGATGTGCAAGGAGAATTAACACATATAGGGCTTCTCCCTCTATGTTGCAACTCATTTCAGATTACACAAGAAGAGTGGCATCCTGATAATGTAGAAGAAACAAGTTATGAACCTTCTATTCTAACCGAGTATCATAAAAATCATGAAGAGTTGTTTGAAATAGAAGTAGATCAGGAAATAGTGGAAGATCCTCAAAGTTTCCCTGCAAGCACAAATAAATATCCCTTAGAAGAGGCTCAAAAAGACATCCAACCTCAAAACCAGTTTACACAAGAGAAAGAGGGCAGTTGTATTTCTGTTTATGCTGAAAGAGAAATCTCTCCTTTGACAGAAGAAGAAATTGATCAAATACTAAACAAACAGCCAGCCTCCGAGCCTTCATTTGAACAAGATAATCATCAACATAGTGCCTATCCCATAGAACAACCAAATGGCACTCAAGACAGAGAGGATAGTAGGGAAATTAAGCATAAATCTGAAACTAGTCCTCTTTGGAGTATGAATTTTGATGGGTCATGTAGTAAAACTAGAGCAGGTGCAGGAATATGGCTTTACAATATAGAAAATAATTATTCTAAAGCCTATTCATATAAATTGAATTTTCAATGCACAAATAACATCGTAGAGTATGAAGCACTTATTTTAGGGCTTCATTTATTGAAGAAATTAGGAGCCCAGAGGATAATAGTTCATGGAAATGCAGAATTGGTAATTAGGCAAGTGAATGAAGAATGCATGGTTAAACATCCCAGACTTAGAGCCCTTAAGGATGATGCCATGCACTTGTTAAAATATTTTAAAGAATTCCATCTTACCCCTGTTCCTAAATACCAAAACAGTTTTGCCAGTGGATTAACCTTTGTTGCTAGTACATGTTTAAGACCTTGGGAAAGCAAACAATATACAATTCAAGAAAAATTCAGACCAGATGTCCCAAACAATAAAATGTATTGGCAAGTCTTTGGGGAAGAAAAACAAATACAAGACTGTCATACTAAGGATATATTATCTTTCAAGAGAAATTCTTTCCCATTGCTAATATCAATCTGTCATCCAAAGAACCTAAATTCACACTAGAAGCAAGCATAGATTTAGAGAAAGAAGAAATTTCACTGCTTGTTGATTTGCAGGTTAAGGATGATGATGCTTCCAAGGAACACGCTGAAGGTGCAGTCCTAAAAGTTGATATCTTATAGGCAGACAATCTACCAATCGTGGAGGGCCAAAAAGAAGAGAATTCTCATCTGTTCTTTGTTGATCCTATGAAGGAGTGTGTGGAGGCCCCAATTAGCTCAATTTCTCAAACATGGAACCTTTGCAGGAGCCAAAGACACAAAATGTTGTCACCTCTTGTGACAGCCTTGATTTTAAAGATTAAGATTCAATATGTACTGTGGTTACCTTTGACTAGTAGCCAGTTTCTCTATTCCTTTTTGTCACTACTCAACTGGCTACATTGGCATTATTGTACCATATAAAGCAGCAGAGATTTTAAAGTTAGATTAGGTTAGATAGGAATGTCAATAAAGATCAGCCTTTGAGAATTTAGTTAGTTTTTGATTTTTTCTTTGAAGGAAAAAGAAAAATACAAAATCAATAAAAATAGAAAAGATGGCAGAATGAAAACAAAAAGGCACAACCCCATACCAAAAAAGAGAAATAAAGTCTGAAAGTGTGCAAGCTCAAATGCCACTCCTAAAAACACACTTCTAGTTAGTCATATAGCCAAATCATGACTAATTAGTTTTCAATTTACTACTGATAGGTTAGTGAATTTAATCAGCCAAACACCATAATCTTGGCTTATCAGTAAGGTAGATTAGGATATAGAAACAATGGTTCTAAAAAGCTCAAAAATTGAACCAGAATGGAAAAGAAAAAGACAGCTCAAACAAGATCAAATCCAGAGCTGAAGAAATAGTGGAGGTTTTAATTTTCAGATCATAAGCCTTCACCATTTTGTTTGAATTTTCTGCAAATAAAATCTATGTGCAACTTGTTTTTATTCCATAGATCTGCAATAAGTTAAATTTCTTAATCCTGGCTTGGTTGCTTTTAAATTTTCTGTTTTAGAATTTAGAGAATAAAGTTCTGTCAGCCAGTCTAATCCTGACAGATAGTAGTTAGGTAGAGAAACTTATGAGTTCAACTGCTTAACTGAATGCATGGAGAAATAAGAGTAGAAATAGATTAGTTTCCTATTTTCAAAAGAATAAAATGTTGATGAAAAGAGTTTGCTAGTCCAAATGCACTCTGAAAGAAGAAAAAATGTTAGGATCATTAGGAATGGGTAGGTAGAGATGTTGTTTTGATAGAATTCCATTGTTTCAGATTGCTGCAAAAAATTGTCAGATCTAAAGAAGACCAGCAAAAGAAAAGAAAGTTGCAACCCAATGGATAAGGCACTAGTTTACTGAAAAGCTAGAGATCAATAGCTAAGGTTTTGGACACCTAAAGAACCATCTATCCTCCCCAAGTGGAGCCACTGTTAGCCACCTATAAAATTTTTCATACCAAATGGTGGCTAAATCTTTTAAGGCCTTCAAGAAACAATTTCATGTCGAAATTGTGAGTTCTTGAAGTCTTATAATGATAATTACCCTTTGAGTTAATCTTCACTGCTGTTTCACTATTAGTACTAAAGAACCTTATTGTTTACCAAGAAAAAAACTGCTTAAAAGGCCCCGTTTTCCCATCATTTCACTTCACCATTTTACTCTTATGAGCAATCCCATTTTCATCCTTATTGCCTTCATAAAATCCCTCCATTAACCTTCATTTAACCTCTAAATCACCTTAACCCTCTTCTAAACCTTCTATCTCCCTCTCATTTGGTTTAAAAATCCTTCTTTCATTTACCGAAACCCCCATTTTGCGTTAAAATCACTATTTTTGGGCCTAAAAGCACTCTTCCGAATTATAAAGTTACTAAGCCCCCGAGGGCTTATATCTTTAAACCCTCCATCTCATATGACCTAAAGCCCCGTAGTCAGGCACTAAAAGCCTTGAACCCTCTTCCAAACCACTTTTTTTCCTTCTATTTCACATTCCCAACATAAAATTTGAAAACAAATCTGGACTGTTGATCTCTACAGATCAGTGGCCATCAGGCCCTCCTCCCTCTGCCTGTTCAACTTGCCGTGCTTTCCTCCTTTCCAATAACCCGCTCCATCTTTAAATATCCATCGTCCATTCGAGAGATTGGACGATCGGGACTAAACCCGATAATCCACTGATGCAATCGTCGGTCTCACCATACTTCCTCTGTGCAGCTTGCCCTCCATCACATTCAACCTGGACCGTTGGATCTTGGGCCTCCAATCCGACGGCCCAAACACGATTTCGCGTAATTTTTTGCCCCCCCTCGCAGTGCGCTACTTCCGCACGATACCGGCGGTTTCCAAAAAGACACGCGTCGCTTATTCTATGGAATCACGTTTTTTTGGGAAATACCACCTACCCCCTTAGAGCCCACACAAAAACCATTAATGGTTTTCCAAAACCACACTTCTGCCAAATTGCGCCAGAAACATTTTAAACTGTGTTTTAGCCCATTTTTCTTCACAGGACTTCTCTGCCTGCATAATCACCCTTCCTCTGCATTGCTCCTCCGCTCCGCCCAGCCTCCGAAGCAGTCTTTACCCCCTCGCAGGATTTATATAACATGGTTAAATTGTCTGTTTGCAGGTTCCACAATGGTGTTTCTCAGGTTTTCTTACAGTCACAAAGGTGACACTTTGGTTCAGAGTGACGACTATGTAACCTATCAATACAAATGGGAAGCCATGCAGGGTGAATTCTAAGATGGATTGATGCATCATGAACATCAATCGTAGCTGTAAACCCACCAACTGACAGAAAACCATTTTTTCCGGTGAAGACAGAACAACAAAGTGTGTCAGAGTGAAGAAATTAACAGTAAAGGGATTAATGTATAAGCCTAAAGATCAGGGTTTTTAATCCATAGGTTAAACGGATTAAGACAGTGTCAAAGAATAAAGACCATAAGCAAAGATCAAGGTCTAATTAAGCCTAAACACTTCTCAAAAGCAAATTAAAAGTGTTTTAAGGAAAACAAAGAAAAATATCAGTAAAAGGCCTCCACTGCAACATTAGAGGCCATTTATCCTTTTCAGCTACGAAAGTGCCACCTACAGCCTCAATGAATCAAAAGAAGGCATAGTTATTGCCTAGTCAGTGATATTTTGTTTAAAGACAACCAGAGTTATTGCCAGCCTGCCTAAAGAGTTTTAAAGTCAACAAAATCTGCCAAGTAGCTTAATAATTAATGAAAACCAATCAATACAGAGAAATATCAGAAAAATTCTCTATTGAACCCCTCAAAGGTAGAGAGGCATTAACTTGTATTAATTGAACCTAGAGACCTTTTCTTTCATCCCACCTCCTCTTTCTTCTATAAATACTTCTGAAGAATATGAGAAGTTGTTGGTTGGTTGTTGGATTTCCGATGTAATAGTTGTTGTATCGAATCATTGTTGAATGTAAATAAATTCTGAAGCTCTGAAGCTCTGTTAAGTTATTGAAGAAGTTAGGCTAAGAAGAGAAGTTGTTGCTGTGATGAAACATTGGACATGTAGTTTGTAACTCTATTGAAAATCAATATACAAGCTGATTTTTGGGATCCTGGTCTATATCATTGGTGAAGTACCTCTTACTATTATTGTTTTCCTTTGATGTTTGCCACTTTGTTCACTTTTCTCTGATAAAGAACAGTAAGCATGTAGCTAGGATTTACTGTTAGAAGTACCCTACTCTCACTGATAAGCTTTATCCTTATGTTTTCCTCCAATTGTATATTTAAGAATGACTTACATTAAGTGTAAACATTATCAAGGAATGTTGGTTAGTCCATGTCTTGAAGTGAAAAACTTGAAAGGAAGTTTTTGAATGATATTTTCATTACATGCTAAGTAGAGTTAAACTAGAAAAGTTTATGGTTTTCCCTGTCTTCTAGTTCTTTCTCCAAAGGTTGTTTGAAATTTTCCCTTAGAGTATGCTAAAAGCAGGCTTTGATTTTAATGCATCTTGCTTGATCTTAAGCTGCACTTTGTTTTCTTATCTGTTTTCATCCATTCTGAAAGTAGTCTAGTGAGATTACTGGATTGTTGTCTGATAAGTTAGCTTTAATACAAGCTTGTCCAAATAAGTTTATGATTAGCCCTGTCCTTTGGTTGGTTTCAAACAGTTTCTTAAAAATACTTTTATGGTATGGAAAGAGTATAAATCCTTGTTGAAATTATTGGCTTTTTCCACTTTCTCAACACTTTTAATGTTCCACTCCATCATTTAATCTAAAGGATCTTTCAATATAGATGACTTGCCCCTTGGACCACTCTTGAAATTGTTGCACAGTTAAACCCTTTTGTGACTCCATTGCCCAATGGTTTAAAGCTGCATCATATGTCTAATCCTATCTGCTGAACACTTCTAAATACACTTGCATCTTCACCTTTTGAACTCTTTCCTTTTGTGATATTCCATCCAATTAAATATCATACCCGACCAACGAAACAAACAAAAAACCCTTGTTCTTAATAACTAGCCTAATATCATACTAAAACCTTAAAAGATAAATCAATCTTTGCACTTATAGAGAGATCCCTCTATGGATTCAGGAGGGCTAGATCCTAGAATCCCAAAGTGGTTTTTGATGTAGTCTCTGTAGCATTTAGTCTTGCCACTCTACTAAATTATAGAGACCTAACAGGTCAAAGCCCATAATGTTTTGTAATGGGTTAAAGGTTAGCTCTAGGGTCCGCAAACCACGGTTTGCAGACCATCGGATAGCGAAGGCTATGATATTATAAATAGATAGTTATTTGGGTCTAGTAAGTAAGCAAGTTGATAGATTGATGCTCTGTGTGAACCTAGTAAGTTATAACGTAGATCTACCTCGAATTACCTACTCTCTCTCAGGGTGCAGAAACCTGGTTCTAGCACCCTCCCATATTGCTTCGGGTGAGACCTTGGCCTACACAAGCAGGTCATTGCTAAAAGGGCCAGTAGTATAGGGGTTTTTTGGCAAGCCTTAACCTCCAAACCTAGGTCAAGACCCCTCAAGCCAACACATTGTCTCCCACTCAGGGGTGCATTGCAATGCACTGTCTCCCCTTAGAGACTGCGTTGCCCCCATATCCAACAAAATTCCCTTTGAATTTGTCATTTCCATCATACTCAACCATTTTTTTGCCGTGTTTTCAATTGTCTGATATCTCTTGGAGACCAGTGAATTTTCCTGATTCTTCCTCCTTTGAAAAGTAAGTTTGTTCAATGTCTCTTTAAGTGTCTGTCTTTATCATTGACAAATCAAATTCAAAGTATTTTATTTCTGCATTAGATCCATTTATTTTCATAAATGAAATTGTCGTTAAATTCTTTGTTTCCTGTAGGAAAAATTGTAGTTCCATTCTTCATTTTTCCTAAAAGATAAATTGTTGTTAAATTCATCGTTTCTCAAAGAAGAAAGCATTTTTTGTTTGTTGATTTGATGCATATAGTTTCTTTTTTGCATTTACATTAAGGGGATTGAAAAGAAAAACCTGCATTTTCATATAGTGCATTATGTGTTTTGCATAGGAAAAAGTTAGGAAAGCTACGTATTAGTTTGTTCTCTTTGTTGTTTGCTCTCAAAATTGATTGCTCTTTCTCCTTAGTAGCTAAGATTTTCATTGAAAAAGCTAAAATTAAAAAAATTGCTTATCATTTTAGTTTGCATTTTAGGAATTTCCATCACATCATTACGGTGAACTTTGAAAGGAAAATTGATAAACAAGATCAACTTAAAATTTACATCAATTTACCTAAAAAAGCATTGGAACCATAACGATAACATTTAGAAGGTCTAGGCTAAAGATGTGTTCCAGCGTCGTTAAACATAGTAGATGTTGTTAATTTTTTGCGATACATTTCGAGCGTGATACCTCACTCCATGTACATAAGTATATTGGAGCTCGTACACGTACCTTCAAGTATATAGGGCAGTGTTCTAGTACGAAAGTATAAAGGGGTGCTCTCGCTGTGCGATTTCACATTAGACAGTACCATTACAGACTTGGGCCTCCACGTACCTTTGAGTATATTTTGGAGGATAACTTTAGGTTGCTATCCATATAGAGTGAACCGAGTCAGCCGCCTTGTAAATTTTGATACACCGAACACAGCATTCGGGGAGATTGCCTGCCCGTACTTCTTGGTTCGCCAGGAGGTATTTTACAGTTCACAGTTTCTTGGTAAACCTTTTGCCTAGAATTACCCTTTTATTTTGTTTATTTGTTTTTGGTACATAAAAAAATCAGTTATCGTGGAAGAAGAACATCCCTTTCCCCGTCGTTTGCATAGAATAGCATTGAAACCACCTTTAACACCAAAAGCCACTTCTGGTCAGCGAAGGCAACATTGCTCTACCAAAATTAGTACTATCAGTACCTCTAGTGCGACATCATCCTCACATATACCAGAGTCGGCACAATTTGTTTTTAAAAATCCTGGTTCATCTACTTTTGTCAAGACAGAAACCTCATAGCTACCCATGGTCATGATCCATCTAATCAGTGAGACCATACCTCTCAAACCCGATGTTGTTCAGCTGGAAGTCGATCCAGATCCTGTCTCTTTTTTGCTAGAACATCTGCATCCCGAAGTCGAACGATCGAAAGTTGTTCCTGTCTCGGTCGCTCCACAATATATTGTAACCATTGAATCTCCCATATCACGCAGACAACCTCTTGAAATATACTTTGGGTCTGACAACGAAATCCTTCCACCTAGTTTAATTTTGATTGAATAAATACCATAAGACGAAACACCTTTAACTCCAACTCATTTTGGGGTGGAGCTTTATCTGTATGAGTCTTTTCCTCAATCATCTACCTCTGCTTTTGTTGATCCTACTTCTGTTTGAGTTCTCGTCGATCCAATAAGGTATACATTTGGTTAAGTAACCATGCCTGAACCAACATCTTCGGCTAGACCATTTGTTCCAATTGTGACAACACTTGCTTTTGCTACCCTGTCGACGTTCACAACTTCACCAGAGTCATATTTAGATGGTGGTCCTATGGTCCCATCCGGTTATAATCATTATCTGGAATTTTTTCTGGTGCATCTTCAAACCCATGGACTTCACCAATGTCATCGTCTGCTATTCTAATTGGTAAACCTATAGTTACTATTGAATGGATTGATCCTTTATATCTGTCATCAGTGAAATATCAAGCTGGTCCATCTGGGTATATTCCATCTAGTACAATCTCAATTGGATTCCCTGCATTTGGAGAACAATATTTTTCATCTTATTATACTCCTCATGCTGGGGGGCAACCTATGGTCACCCACTTCAACAGTACTCCGTCATTATTTGGTCATCCTAATATTGAAATGAATGTTTGTCAATGGAAGCCCACTCTGCCTATCCAAATACAAACGGTTGTACACTCATATCAACTAGTTCAACCTGTTTCACCCACCTCAAATCCACTTCTTAATACATCTTTACCTTTGTTACTGACTCAAACTGTTGTACCTCAACCGTCTTAGGTAGGTCCTTCAACTCAATACTATCAAGTATTGGGCCCTCAGACTCCAACTCCTTCGGCTGGTTTACAACAACCACTTGTATCCGGAATCATTTATTCACAAGCTAGATTACCATATTATGGGATGTCGCAGCCATAACCAGGTTATACCTATCCTCAACCGAATCCAATTTATCCTAATTTGGGTTATAACATTGGTTGATAGACCCCTTGGCAGCCATAGGCACAAATGCCACAACCTTCATTTCAACAAGTATCATACCCAGGTTTTGGTCAACAGAATCCTCAAGCGTTTTCCTATAAAAAAAAACCCTATTTGGGTTACCAGTAACATATTCCTTATGATGGTGCTCAAAAAGCCCATTGCCCAAGAAATTCCATAATACCCTGGCTATGCTTAACCCGATCTCAACCGACAGTTTCCCTTTGTTGCAAATTTATAACTACCGGATTTAAACTGGCTCACCAATGATCCAATCAACTATGTTCCTTGGTGGCCGGCGATACCTCATAAATTACCCTCGAATATTCCTAAGTTCAATGGAAACTGTTGTGGATGATTTTGTCACCCCCCTAGAGACAGCCTAGAGTTGCCATAGACCAGTGCCTAGGACATCTTAATATAGCGGGGAGGCATGTAATACAGCTTGGGTTGTCAATCCAAATGCCTTCCTGCTATCTCTTGTTTGAACAAGGAAATTAGTTTTGAATGGGACCAATCTCTCTCAGAAGCTGGTACGGAGATAAGAACAGTGTAGGGACATCATGTAAAACTTCAATACAAAGGCATCAGACAGTTAAGAGACCGCTTACTGTAAAGAGGGCCAGTTCAAATAATATATCACAAAAATCAAATATCAGGAGTGAGTGCAGTGAGGGAACATAGAGAAGATATTAGTTAACATGAGACTGATACCCAGATACACAACAGAACCACATAAGGGCATACCAATCTATGAATCCTTATATGACAATGGCGTTTTAAAAGCACCCTCCTCATGCAACTAATATAGCAGAAAATATGGAAGAGATGATCATGGAACAGTATATCATGACTAGGCCTATTTAAAGCGCTTGACTAATTCCAGAAAGGGCACCAACCAGGATGAATCCTTACTGCAAACTAGTGAGCCACTCGCATTCTAGAACATGATACAAGAAGATAAATAGCATGAAAGAGATATTGTATTAACGCATAAGAGAAATTACATACTGTGCGATACCAAAGACCAGAATCCTCAATACAGTTATAACTCCTCCTCACTGAGACCCTACGGGCTCTGAACCTTCATACAGAAACATTACAAAATGTATACAAAAGCCTTTTCGCTGCATAGTTTGCTGATAGAAATCTGGAACCCTTACAATGTCTTCTTTTCGGGCCTTTATAGAGGAGATGGAGAATTCTAGAGGAGGAGGTAGATAGAAAACATTTAATGACTTATTTTGAATCAAATGGTGGAAAGAATTCGCGCCCACACCATGAATGACTAACTATAAATAAATTGACTTTACAATCATCTCCTGAAATAAATGCTGGGGAGGAAAATATCCTTGTAAACATGACACAAATAATAAAATATATACAATACTCTGCCTTTTGCTGAGGAAAAATCTGCTGCCGTAAGAGACCTGAGATAGTCTGCAACTCTGTACTGTACTCTTGGGCCTTGATTTTGGATTTGAATCTTGGATCTTTAATGCAGGGCGAATTTCTCTGGAGGGTTTTGTGAATCTATATCTTTGTCTTCTTTAATGGCGATCATTTCTCGCACCTACCCTCGGCTTCCTCTTTAAATTTTGCCAGCAATATATCATCCTTTGAGATGCTCTTAATCTCTGCTTATGAAAACCATGAATTAAAACGCCCTTTCTATTTCGTTGAAACCTGCAAAACCCACAAAATATTAGAGAAAACTGACACAGATGGAGGCGGGGACGATGGATACGTGGTCTACCAGGAGAAATACACAGGGTGGCGGAAGAGAAACATTGGAGATTTTGATTGTACAGAGAGACCGCGAAGTTTACACATAAAACTGTTTGGTCATAAGGAATAAATAGAATGGAGGATACGAATGAAAACACACTCACATATTATATATATATATATATATGACGGGGGGGGGAATATGGTAGACGCGCGAGAGCAGACACGTGGATGTACGGAGGGAACAGGTGGAAGGGCGACGTGGCGGAGTCAATGGGTGAGGGGACTGAACTCTGGACCGTCGGATTACAAACATAGATCAACGGTTAGAAATGGACGAGAGAGACACGATGGTGGGCCATATGACATAGCGGACACGAGGTAACGGGCGGACGACTCTGGAGGATCTTCACCGTCGGATTGACATCGCTAGATCTGACGGTTCAGACAGATTCCGCTGCCCGGCGATTGTACTGGCTTTAACGTGCGGGGAAAGTGGTTTTAGGGCCCGTACCTAAGACGCGTGGCACATTTCTAATGGAATCGCTGGCCTTGGGCCTAAAACAGCCTACCCGGTAGAAGCGGTGCGGGACTATACCGCCGGTCTCCTGCACGCGCGGGGCCCTCTACACGAAATGATCACCGCTCCGTTGATTTGAACTTCGATCGGACGACCACCATTGTGCCCGATCATTTAAATCAATAGGCCCCTTTTCGTTTTGGCTTACGGTTTTCAGGCTTGGGTCATATGGAAGCCAAAGTGGGAGGGAGTCAAACTTTTAGGGGCTCGGCCCGATACATTTAAATTTGGATTTTTGACCATTATAAAGCAGATTTTCGGGTGGAGATAGTAATATGAAACAGGAGCATGAGGTTTTAAAATGGATTTGAATGAGGCAGCAGGCCAAAGTTTGCAGGCAGGGGTAAATATGTACAACAGAAACCATGGGGAATACCCATCAACTCATGTTATGACTTATCATTTGTGGTGTTCATTTAACTCCCTGAATGATGACTCTGTTCGACTACGTCTTTTCCAGCGTACACTCACTAGTCCGGCTGCAAAATGGTACATTGAGTTACCAAGAGCTTCTTTTGATAATTTCACTACCCTAGCTGCTATCTTTTTGACCCACTTCCAATTACCCGTACGATATGAACCTGGAACACAACTCTTGACTAATTTTAAACAAACTAATGCTACTAACATTTCTGATCATATTCATGGGTGGCGTCATCGTCATAGAATAGTTAAGACATTTGTTCCTGATCAACTCCTTGCTGAGTGGTTCATTAAGTCCCTGTTACCATCTATAACTGAGGATGTGGCTAAGGGTGGTGTTGTCACTGAAGATCAGGTCATTTTTCATGCCCAATATTTAGACTTGATTTATACTCAGTCTGGCACACTCTACGAGAAAATTCCTAATGCGCCGAGATATAATTTTACTGTTCCTCATTCATCAAAGAACTCTCATGCCGAAGACAGTATGATCGGTACTACAAGCACACAACACACTGCTGCATATGATCCTGCGCCTTCTTCTGAAATACATGCCATGTCATCTGACAAGGGAAAAAGTGACAAGCAACCTGGAAGTAAGAAAAAAGGGAAATCAAAGAAAAAACAATCTTCTACCCTGCATGAAAGATCATCTGATCAATCATCTGAAAATCGGAAACCTCGTTACCCTTGCATAATCTGTAATGAGGAACACTTTTTTCGAGTTTGTCCTCACTGTGCCGAAGTCTAAAAAATGGTTAAGACCTCATATTTGTCAGCTATGTTGACATATCCGTTTCCAAATCCAAACACAAATTTGGTTGCTACAGATCCAACTTCTAGTTCACAAGTGCTTATGTTGTCTGTCACAAAGCCATCAAACAATGTTTTGTTTTCAACGCGTAATAAAAATTATGGTAGACATGCAATTGATCAACCTAATACCTCGACCATGAATCCATCTACGGAATTGATACTGCCACCTGCTATTCCTGAATTGACAATCAAGCCACCAAAGGGAGTTGCTCATAAATCGACATGTAATCCTTCAGCCAGAGCTACTCCAAACTATAATATAGTTGAATATTTGGCTCAATCCCCTTCAGCTATGTCAGTGCTTGCGGTGCTACAAAATTTTCCCTCCCAGAAACAAGCTTTATTGTCGGAAATTGGTGGAATTGATTCGACTGATTATAATCTTGTAGTATTTAATCATACGGGCTATGTGCCACAAATACCAGCATAATTGGCATTCTCCATCCACGTAAATGTTCTAAATCACCTTATTCATTGTACTATTATTGATGAGGGAGCATCTACATGTATTATGTCTCTAAACTGTTGGAAGTCACTTGGCTCTTCGTGCCTATCTCAATCGCCAACGACATTGAAAGTTTTTGACAGACATACATATAAGCCTTGTGGTATTATCAATAACCTGCATGTTGAAATAGGGGGGAAAACAATGAATGTTGAAGTTTAGGTCATTGATAGACCCCTTGACTACAATATTTTACTTGGAAGGCCATGTATATATTCTATGACTGCAATCGTTTCCACATATTTTAGAATGATCGCCTTTCCACATAAAGGTGTTATCACAATCATCAATCAACTATCCTTCTTTGCCTCCAGTTCCTAGGTAACTGGAAGTGTTCCGTTAGTTCACGCACCCCAACTTGCACTTCAGAACATTGGTGTAGGACTCCTAAGGGATTCCACTCTAATGGGAACCTTTTCATTACCATCGCATCTGACGTCGACATAAATTTCAAGTATATTGACCTACTACATGATAGGCTTCCACTCCATCTGGCTTAAGGAAGAGTACAAGTGATCCTGAAGTTGTTACGTTGGATGAGTGCCACCCAGCCCTATTGAGCTGGTATAGAAATCAAGCTATTTGGCTTGGGCAGCGAATCTGAAATCATCGTCGCCAGTCGTTTGGGTAGATCGTTCATTAGATTTTGGTACTCCATCTATTATTTTTTCCTCAACTTTCTTGACAGATGATTTTGGAAACCATGATGTCAGAAGGAGAACGATGGGAAGATCATCATCATCATTCCCATATTCCTGATTATGAATAAGATAATCTTAGTGAACTATATCACCCATCGATCAAAAATTTCTTTTTCGAATTCTTTTCCTATTAATGCAATCGATTCCGAGCGAAATTCGTCAAATATTGAAGAAACCATTTCTATCGATATTTCGACCAAACCCGATGTTGTAGAAAAAATTCATGTTGGCGTATCTTATTCTCCATTAGAACTCTAAACATATCGCTCTCTTTTTCATGAATTTCATGATGTATTTGCTTGGTCTTACGAGGAAATTCTAGGGATAGATACTAGTATCGTTGAACACAATATTAATATGTACCCTGATGTCAAGCTAGTACGTCAACGCCTTTGTCCTATTCATACAAAAAAGGCCGCTGCAATTAAAGCAGAAGTCAAAAAAAAATTGTGTGCTTGTTTCTTTTACCTTGTTCCGCTAACTGAGTGGGTTTCCAACATCGTTCCTGTTATGAAAAAACAACCATCAGAGTGTGTGTCGATTATCGAGATGTCAATCTTGCTTGTCAGAAAGACAACTATCCTACTCCCTTTATCGACTAGATTATTGACGATTGTGCTGGATGCGAAATCTTTTCGTTCATGGATGGATTTTATGGCTACAATAAAATCAATATCCGCCCAGAGGACCAATATAAGACAACATTCATCTGTCCCTGGGGCACATTTGCTTATCGGAAACTCCTGTTTGATTTAAAAAACACTGGGGAAAATTTTCAAAGAGCTATGGATTATGCTTTCAATGACATCAAGCACATTGTTCAACCCTATCTGGACAATTTATCCACACATTCACAAAATTGGACTGATCACTTGATGCATCTGAGAGCTATCTTTTTACGCTGTCGACACTACAAAATACACGTCAATCCACATAAATGTGTGTTTTGTGTTGGTTCTATCCATTTTCTAGGATTCTTCATCTCAAAAGAAGGAATTCGAATAGACCCATTGAAGGTCCAGGTCGTTCTCGATTTTCCTGCGCCATCAAATTTTCTTCAGTTACAGAAACTTCAGGGAAAGGCTAACTTCCTAGGGAGGTTCATACCCAACTATGCCGAAATGGCCAAAGGATTTTCTCGGTTCTTGAAAAAGGGGATTCCGTTCCATTGGGACCAAGTTGTGCAAGCTTATCTTGATGCTATCAAGGCTACACTTGTCCAGGCGTCATTAATGTATCCCCCCAATTATCAAAGTGATTATTTCTTATATATAATCACAGCTGATACGACCATTTCTATGGTATTGGTCCAAGTAGACAATGGGATAGAGCATCTGATCTATTATTTGATTCGTAATCTCAATGATATGGAAGTAATGTATTTTTACATAGAAAATCTCACCTTGGCAGCTGTTCAAGCTGTCCAAATATTTTGCCACTATATCTTGTTCCAAAAGACCATTTTCATTTCGGATTGCAACCCCATGACTTATATTTTATCACATCGATTACCGGGGGAAAATTATTCAAAATGAATTGTCATTTTGCAAGAATTTGATTTGGAATTCATCAAATCCAAGTCAAAGAAGTCTTTAGTTTTGGCTGAGCTTCTATATGACCTTCCCTCTGATAGTACTGTTACTACGTTGAAACCATCTATTCCTGACGAGTCTCTATTTCTTATTGAGTCATCTGATCCTTGGTATGGGTATTTTATCATTTATCTCTAGACCTAGAATTTTCAGTCTCATACCCCTCGCTCTAACCAGCGACGTATTCGATACCAAGCCAAAGATTATCTCATATTCGGTGATACACTTTATCGTCATGGTGTCGAAACAATTTTAAGAAGGTGCCTCACCCATGAGGAGGCCGAAAGGTTTTAAATGATTTTCATGATGGGGCTTGTGGTGGACACTTGTCTAGATATGCTACTGCACAGAGGATACTTTGAATTGGTTACTTTTGGCCTACCATATTTCACGACTGCATCCTCGTGGTTAGAATTTGTCATGCGTGCCATATATTTAATCATAAAATCTGCAAACTGCCAACGCCAATGCATCATATTGTCTCTGTGGGACCATTTTCGAAATGGGGCATTGACTTCATAACCTATAACCCTCGTTTGTCCAGAGGGCATGGTTATATTATTGTCGCAGTAGACTACTTTACCATGACATTGCACAGGTTGGGGTCCCACAGGCTATAGTCACAGATCATGGTAAGCATTTTCATAATCACATGATGACTTAGTTGACTTCCAAGTTAGGACTGTTGCATGACAGTTATAATCCTTATTATCCACAATAAAATGGACAAGTTGAGGCTATTAACAAAATTCTTAAACAAATGCTTCAACAAATGATAGGAGTTCATAAACGAAACTTACATTTGATCTTGTACTCGGCCATGTGCGCGTATTGAACGTCGGTGAGAAACATAACTGAATTTACCCCCTTTCAATTGGGTATGGTCTGGAAGTTATCTTACCAATCCAATGTGAAATATCGTCGTTAAAACTCGCAATCAACTTGTTACCTGAAACCTCTGCTGAAGAAGCGCATCTTTTTAACCTCATCCATCTTGATGAAATGTGTCATGAAGCCCAATTGGCCAATGAAGCACATAAGAGACATATAAAGGCGCAATACGACAAGCATGTCCAGCCTCACATTTCCTCAGAGGGCAACTTGGTCCTTCTTTATGATCAAGAAGCTGATGTAATAGGTACAAGGAAATTTGAGCCATTATGGCATGGCCCCTATATTGTCAAAAGAGTTCTTACAAAGGGTGCTTACGAGTTGGTAGATTAGGATGGAATTCTGTTGGTGCAGCCCTGAAATGGGTTTCATTTGAAACATTACTATGCTTAATCATGAGCGTAGTAATTTTTGTATTATATTGTATATATATGTTGTTGACTTGCATTCATTGTCTTAGTTTTTTTTTTAGAGTTTTCTTGACATAAGTAATCTGATTTACATTTCATCACAGATGTCTGAACCTTTGGAACCATTTGTTGGGTATGCTGATGGAGCTCGTCTTAGTATGAAAAATCTATCCACTACAGCATGGGCCATTTTTGCTCCGAACGATGAGTTAGTGAGTTTTCAAGGGATTTGTGTTGGTCAATCTACAAAAAATATCTTTGAGTATAGTACGTTGAGCGAACTTCTCTCTGATGCCATTTCATTTGGTATTAACTACATCATCATAAGGTTAGACTCACAACTTGTTGTATGAAAACTTACTAGTGTTTATAATGTTATAAATCCAACACTGCATCGTATGTTATTAAGAGTTCAACTTTTGGAAAGACACTTTGATTTTATTCAATATCAACACATTTCCAGAAACTTGAACACATTGATTGATTCTTTAGTGAATTATGTTATAAACATACATTTGCAACACATGTAAAGATACGTTCACATAATTGAATAGGATTGCGCAATAAATATAAGAAAAAAATGAAATCAAATAGATAGATATTTATAGGTTTTTATAAAAATTTGTGCCCAAGGCACATTGGTCATCTGACCTCAAAATGCATGCAACATGTCAAAATTAAACTAGTGATGCTAATGGTAACATGCAATCGATCTAGCTATCCTACGCAGTAACTGCATCCAGCGGTTAGGAACGCCAATAGTGTGGTGCTGCAGTCGCATGGGTAACTCTTCCATCTGGCAATCCGAAATCCCGAAGGTCAACCCCTCTATGTGTTTCAAAAGCTCAACAAGAGTCTCATCCATGTCTAAATCCTGAAGGACTGCTCTCTCGACAGCCCTCTCTGCTGGCTCATCCACTCCATGCTCTGGCTCTTCCACTAACTGACTCGAACCACATCTACATTACATTAAAACTTTAGTTTAGTCTTTGGAAAATATCAAAATACAAAACATGTATAAACCTTATAAAAATAAAAAAACATGGTCAAATTATTCTTAGCGATTGCACCCCACTAAGCGCCTTCCGGTAAAGCTAAGTCTGGATCTCCTTGGAAATCGACGCCTGCATATGCTTACTCATCGATGGTGAATCTATCACCTAAACCAGGTCAAGAATGCAGTCGAGAAAATGATGGACTATTGGCCTGCATTTCTAGCCATCAGTTCTACCCATCTCTGCATCCTCAGATATCTAGGGTTAGACACACCCAACGTCACATGCTGAGGTTGCATCAATGGAATCTGATCTAAGGAAAAAGAAATGAGGATCGAACCATAGTTGAAGTTTTTCTTCCTTCCTCCCTTTACCTTTCTCAGTTGTTCTTTCATTTGAGAGAGTACAGCTTCATCCCAGTTGAAAACTGTTGGTTCCATGCACTCTAGCGCATACTACATTTAAGATCTATTTGCTACGTGTAGTGTAGCAGTTCCAGCAAGCTTTGCGATCATGAATAGGATGGCTCTCAATGGAAAATCATGAACATCATAGATTTTTGTTTTCCCATCCTTGCAACCCTCTTCCCATGGGTAGCAATACTACAAAATATAGTCTATCATCGTCTCTCCTCTGAGAGCAGATCCCGAGAGAGAAATGGGTAGGCCTCTCCTCGACAAGCTTGTCATAAAATAAATGTCCTCCATTGTAATTGGAACCATATTATTCCTAATGTGAATCAAAAGTTCCATTTGTTGCCTCATACCTGATAAGCGGAAGTACTTTAATAATCCACAGTCCCCTAGGGCTCTTACAGTACGTGGATCATTAAGGGAAATAATGTTTTGTTCTTCATGCTCTATTTCTCTCCAAGTAATCGTCATTCTAGTCCGATGAATCCCTAAAACATAACCATAAGACTCATTAGAATTAGTTTCATGCAAAAAATGAGGAAACATTTGGGTACAATGCAAGAATAAAAAATGTGAATTGCACCCAACGCAGTCTTGGTAAATAGACAGTGGATTGCATATGCACCTAAGCTTCATTTTGAGTGTATTCCAATGCAGTTTTTGATGCCCAAGAGTGCGTTGCCCTCTTTTGAAAAATAATTTATCCTAAGGGGCCAAAATCCATAAAAAATTGCAAATAAATGACTACTGAAAGAAATAGGGGGTTTATGGCACCAACCTGGATCAAACGGTGATGAAAACCGCCCGCAAAATTGATCGCAATCAATAGCTGAAGTTGAGGGGAAAAAATAGGTTTAGAGCTCCAAAATGCAAATGGTAACTTTCAAATGGTAAAAATGAATAGTAAAACTCTTTTAATTAGTCATTTAATTATTTGAAAATCATATTGATTGTTGTGACTATGTTTATTCAATTTTTATCATGAAAGAGGTATTTTTAATCCATTTGATGTTTTTCTGAACATGTTTGCAACTGATAAGTAGATTAGTCGTGCACATTTATTTCAAAGAATCATTTGACCACAAAGCATACTTTATCCTTATTTTCAAGCTTTGATAAAAATGAAAAAGGACTTGAAGCGCACTTTTATCTCTTTTTTGAGCTTCGATAACAACGAAAAAGGAACCCCTGGAGTCTTCTTTTAGCTCTTTTCAGACTCTGATAATGTGAAAATACTGTCGAGCAGTTGTATTTTCGAGCTCGTAAAAATAAATGAATTGATATCTACTCAGTATAAGTTTAACCCTTTTCCAGACTGAGATAGATTATATACGAAAAAGAAAAACCTTAGTCGAACATGGCTAGGAGGTTCTCTCAGATATTATTTTACACTTTTTTGGATCTGAGTGACAACTTTATGAAAAAGTAACTATGGAGTTTTTTTTGTCCTCTTTTGCAAACTCTCTAAATATGAAAAAGGACCAGGTTGTCACTGTCATTAGGCTAGTTAAAACATAAAATAGCGACGGGCTTGTCAATCATGGCAAGAATCGAGTTTCATTCATCGCTAGACTCATTAAATTATTAAATTGAAATACATGATTCGCCCGAAGGGTTGAATTATAGATCAAGAATATGTTACTGTCCTCAAGCTTGTTAAAAAATAAAGAGGTACTAGTCAACAAATGACCCAGGAAAATTTGGGGAAGTGAACAGAACTTTTATAGTAGCAGGTCGCTCTTGAACATGACACTTAACTCCATCATCGTGACTGTTTGGGTTGGGTAATATTCTTGATGGTTCATTCATACCTATGCTTTAGCATACCTTCACTTCGGTTTCGAGTCAATGCTGCCAACTCATCTCAGTGTCACCGATATATTCAATAGAAGTCGTCTAGTGAATACTCATCCTTCTACAATACTAATAAACATTCATTTTCATGACAGTAATCCATAAACATTGCTATATCAAGTCACATTATGTCTCTGAAATTAGTGACTCTCGTTTCATGATAAAATGATTTCCTGTCAACATCAAATCATCATCTAGGAAGTTTACTTAGAAACATCATCTTCCAGTACCATGAGGCTTGTTACAACATCGACAAGATCCTCGCTTTTAGACCTTTGACCGAAAGATTTTGTTTGGTGTTCAACATCAAATAATCTATTTACGCCTTACTAAATGTAGTGCAGTGCCTTGAGAGCCATTAACATCAATGGTGGTTCTCTCACATTTGATAACAACTCACATCATTGGCTAGTAACCAAACGATGTATTACCATGTTCGACTACAAGTCATATATTCACATGGCTAGACTTGTACTTGAACGATTGAGTGAACGAGATAAGAATACCTTGGATCTAGTTTCATCCATCTGGGTTACGATTTCAGGATTGTTGTACACATCATCTATACGGTGACCTTACATACATATCGCCATCTAAACATGGGCCTATATCTGTAGGCATGTCTGTATTGGGCAACATTCCAAGGTAGATGAATTTTTGCACTATGTACATGTTATTAGTTAGTTTATGTGCTAACCATGGGAATGCCTCCCTCAGAAATTCGTGATCAAGATGAAAATATCATGATGTAATGTATTGTAAAGTTGATGCAGGTTGCCACTCCGCTTCAGTTCCAACCCATCACATCGTAAAGCATCTCATTTAAAAAATATTGTTATTATTCTTACTTCATGCTTTATTGGGCCATTGTTATAGGTCAATTTGGGCATCATTCCCCATGACCTAGTCAAACTGGACATCATCCCCAGGACCAATGAATTAGGGTCTATTATCCCCTATCATTTCAGTTGATATATGCCCTAAGAGAAGAACAAACCATTCATGACTTCTATTACAAGGTTTCCAAGGTTTGAAGTATATGTTATATCACTTATGAGCTCACAAACGCTGCCTCTCAAGGGACTAAATGTGTTGCATATGCATCTCCCTCCATTCAAAGGTGCATTGCAATGCACTTCCTGACATTCAAGAGTGCGTTGCTCAAATGGGAGTGAAATTCTCATTTTTCTGGAATTTCCACATGGCCAGTGCCTTCTAGAAGAGTCTATATGTGTCAAAATTTGAATCCATGTGTCCATATAACACCTCTGAGCTTGGGAACGTGTATTTCCTATTATAATAAAGTCATTGATTGAGAAACTACCTTTAGTTGCCCTATAAATTGAGCACATATCGTAGTGATAGGGATGGAAGAAATTTGGTAAAGAAATGCTGTTGGATTCTCAATTAAGAGAGTGATAGAAGTGATATGTTGCTGGTGAGATGTTGATTGTGATGAGTTTGGGATGATGCTGGAGCTGGTGACATAAAATTTATCATTGGTTGTAACCTCCCCCTTCTACTCTTTAATAAATATTGTTTTTCATTTTCCCATATATGTATTTGTTTATGTTTCTATTTCTCATATGATGGACTATTAACTGATATATATGTTTCATGTTCAATCGATTTAACTTATTAGGATAAATAGGCATCTGTATATTGCAATCTCTTTTTTGTTTAGTATTTATACTTGCAGGAACTAGTCTGGTGATCAAAGTTGGATTGGAAGTTACAACAAAAGCGACAGAAGGAGAATAGGAAGCGCTTGGATCACAAGTAGGTCCTTTTATCTTTCTGCATGTCAATTTACTCTTAGAGAAAGTGTCTACAAAGTCTTTGATCTGTTGCTCTAAATGCATAGCACCACATTTAGGGAATTTGATTTATCCATATTTCATAATTCCACATAACATAATGATTTGGAGACTGTAGAAAAAATGTAATAAAATAAATTTAAATAAAAATATAAAATATTTTGATTGTAAAATGAGAGATGGTTTTTGGACATGTGGTATTGATTAACCATGGGATTGACCCACGGTATTGTAACAAAGCCTATTTACAAGTTAATAATATCTATGACAAAGTGAGGGTGGATATCTGGGGTTTAAAATTT
The DNA here is from genome assembly GCA_034641835.2 of Pinus albicaulis. Classification (NCBI taxonomy): domain Eukaryota; kingdom Viridiplantae; phylum Streptophyta; class Pinopsida; order Pinales; family Pinaceae; genus Pinus; species Pinus albicaulis. The sequence continues at coordinate 280,889,420 of CM076582.1, forward strand.
TGTTATATTGTAAATATTAAGTTTTTATGTGCTTATTAAGAAAAATTAAATATGGTTACAAAATTATTATTTCAATTTATATGATAAAATGGATCCTAATTTATAAATGTTATTTATATCTTATATATTTTAATGTGACAAAAGGTTTAGATATATCTCAACAGTAAATATAAAATATTTTGATTGTGAAATGAGAGATTGTTTTTGGACCTGTGGTATTGATGAACCATGGTACTGTCCCATTTTATTTTGATTGTGAAATGAGAGATGGCTTTTGGGCCTCTGGTATTGATGAGCCATGGTATTGGCCTATTGTATTGTAACAAAGCCTATTTACAAGTTAATAATATCTATGGTAAAGAGCACATGAATATCCATGGTTAAAAGGCCATGGTATTGACCCATTCTATTGTAACAAAACCTATTTACAAGTTAATAATATTTATGGTAAAGTGAGCATGAATATCCATGGTTAAAAATATCTTAAATTTATTGTAAGTATCAAATTTTTGTATGTTCTTATTAGTTTAATTTACAAAGTAAATATATTTTATATTTTAATGTGATATTTATATTATTATTTTCTTTTATCTAAATAGTATTTGTAAATTTATTTCATGAATTAAAAAAATTTACAATATAAAAAATTGAATTTTATTATTTTTAACTTTTTTCACTGACACTACAACATCTACCCAACTATATATTACTTTTTAGTCTTTTATTATATTTTATTATGATTTAATTAAGAAATGTTTGCATATCCTTTACCTTTTATAAATTAAATCTATTAATATGAATTCAAAATATTGAACCAATATGTAAAAATGTTGGAAAAAATTCTTACATTACACCTACACATATCCCCTATATTGGCTTGTAGACCGCCTCTAGGGGAAAAAATGGAAAAATTGTAAAGTGCAATCAAAAGGAATACTTGGATCTAGCTAAGGACTTTCATTTTCAACCCTTTAATGGTCATTTTCATTTTCTAATTTCTTACCATCATTTATACTTGGTATGGCACTCTTTCAACCTTTAGATCTCTGTAATATGAAAAAATGATCAGTGAGTTGATGTATATATTAAATAACAAAAAACTCCATGGTTGTTACATTGCATGACAAGATAATTGTGTAGAATTCAAATATCCAAAATCTAAATATATGGAAAACCTAGGCTAAACCTAAGTTAGGGCCAGCCCTAATGTTGGATGGAAGAATGATCTTCCCACCAATGGGATGCTATCACTTGGATTTTGTGAAGATTGGATGCCCCTTGGAATTTTTTAATTCTTGCAAAGTTAGCTCCCATCCTCAACAGTAACACACACGTCAAGAACAACCATAAAAAGAAAAATTAATTGACCATAAAAACATATTTAATTTATTTTTAATACGAGCCTTAACTTAATCATGGTAACACACGTGAAGAACAACCATAAAAAAAATTAATTAGCCATAAAAAAATATTTAATTTATTTTTACTACGAGTCTTAACTTAATCATAGTTGCCATAATTACTAGTTAACCTTCTTTATATTCAATCTAGAAAATGATTCATTTACTCAACATGTTATTGATTTTCTAGAAAATCACAGTTATAAATGCAATTATTACCCTATGATAATTACAATTGACAGAATTTATAACATCACTACTCTGAGAGGCCTTAATCGTATGCCACACAACTAAATTTAAGTACTTCATTCATTAACAAGGTTCTAAAGTATTACATGATATTTGTCATAAATTAGGCATATACTTATAGCATTACTCTTAACTTATATATTGGTTTAAGGTGGAACTATATACCACAAGTCTAATGCATTATGGTGTCAACCTCGATAGACTTAACCACAGTTTCAACTACTGACTCGTGCTTTGAGGAATGTGGGACACTTAGGTTGTGTAACCACCATGGATGTGGCTTTGATCGAAAGGTCGAGGTTTCCTGTGAGGTGGTTAGGGTACTACCCCCACCCAAACCCTCGACAAGCCCATTCATTTTTTCTACTTCTGCCACGGTTTTTCTCTGCCATCACCAGTGACCTCATTCTTGGCTTCCTTCCGTTTTCAACACAATTGTCTCCATAACTACCTTCAACAACATTAGGGTTCCACCTAGTTGTCTTAAATAGTGCAATTTCTCCCAGAAACCCATCTCATCGAAGCCTTCAACAAATTTTTCCTCTAACAAATCACAGGCAGTGGATTCTAGCAGGTGAGGGTTTCTTCTTAACTCAGAAAGTTCTAACTCTTCAACTATGCCAGATGTTGGCTGCTAGTTTTGCAAACTTTTCATACATTTGTTTTCCCTATTTTTCCTCATAACTATAACCAATATGATTATATTTGCCTCTTTATACTACCTTTATATCCTAAATTGTGTTGTTTCACCTTGTTTTCATTACTCAACCATTTCATCAATTATTATGATATATCGTGCCTTTTTATGACTAATTGAGGATGAATGTTTGGAGAAGATCTATGGTCTTTGTGTTGTATTTCGAGATGTCATTTGTAGCACCAAAGATCCCGAGAAAGAGGTGCGATGGAGTATTTAAGGGTGTGTTGTTACAGCAAGCGATGCTACTACAGACCCGCTGACAAACTACTATTACACTTTGCTGTTACATACCTGCTGGTGAACTGTTGATACAATTGTACCGCTGACTGGATCTTGTCAACACTTGTTGTTGACCTATCCTTTAGCTGTTACACTACAACTGTGGTTTTATTGCAATAGCTTTAGAAGTTGTTATCATTGTATTTTTGGATAACAGCCTATGGGAAGTTTTGATTGTAATCTATAATTTTATAGTCAAAATTTTATTAAGAAGTGGTTATAACTATATGTATTCTATTTCGATTAGCATGAGAATCATAAGATTCTCATGACTGATCTATCCCTTGATTTTCTGAGATGTAACCTGTTAGGGTCCTATAATAATAGGGTTCATAATTTTTGAATTGACTATGACTAGTCTTGTAAATATGTACATACCTTGCTTTCTGCAAGTTGTTTTCCCAGATTTGAAAATAATAAAAAATGAAAAGAGGGTAAAAAGTCCTAAAATAAAAAATCAAAGGACTTGAAAAGAAAAAGATCAAAAAGAATAAAAAATGGACCCCAAACACAAAAAAGAGATAAGAATAAGACATGAAAGTGATGCAAGTCAAAATGCCACTACTTTTTACTTTTACTGCAAATACATGATTATGTGAAGATTGTTTAAAATGCCATAATCCATGATGAGTTAGATAGTTCAATCTTAAATTTATCATGTTTTAAATTTCATGTTTATAGATAGAGAATAAAGATTTTTTCAGACAGTTTAAACTTGACAAATCAGTAGATATTTAGAGAATAAATGAGGAGCTGAACAGTTTAATATAAGCCCTCAGATGAAATAAGGTTAGAATTAGATAGTTTCATGTTTTAAAAGAAAAATGGATTTAGGGTTGCAAGCTCAAGTGCACCCACAAAAATAAAGGAAAAAATGATAGAATAAATGATGGGTAGGTAGAAATCAGTTGCACAAGGCATGAATAAAACATCCTCTAGCAAATTACTATTTCCCCTCCCCTCAAAGTATTCCATTATTAAAAACCTTTAGTTATAAAGGCTCAGAGCATTTCTCTGACTTTTGTTGGGACCAAACCCAAGGCTTAATGACTGATTGGCATTAAGTATTGGATTCCCTTCATAAAAACCCTTTTCCTCAACATCACACCCTTTTCCTAAGATAAAATCCCTTTTCCTAAGTTAAAAACACATTTTTTGTTTAAGAAAAGTAAAAAACCCCCTTAACTAATTTCATTTCATGCAAAAAAATTTAAAAAACCCACAAAATGATATTTATCCTAAGTATTAAGTGTAAATGTTTAAACATGGGGCCACCACTGTGCCCAAACACTGAAAACACACTTTACATAAGGTAATTTTGTATTTCTGCTCATTCTACCCATTTCATATTAACATTTAACTTAATATATTAAATCCTTATAATACCCCATCTCGTAATATATTAAATCATTTATATAAATATCCCAAACCCACTTTGTTAATGTCTATCATATGGTTTTAATACCCACATGATATATTCCTCACCACATAGGTTTAAACTATATGTTTTACATTAATAACCATCTCAAAGGTTGCATTACACCTGTAAATAAGCCTATTTGCTGTGAAATCGTTAAAAATTCACATATCCCACCTATCCCGTCTATCCGTTTAAACAATAAGATTTTACGTTTAAAACTATGTTTTAACGTAAAAACATTAACCCCGCAGCATAAAAGACCCCAAGCCCCATGCCCATTTACCCAGCAACTTCATCAATAAATCTGGACCATTCATAATCCTTTAGCCTGATCCAACGAACCATAACCCATATCACAATTTCAATGGTGCGACGATTAATCATTTTTGGATTTGTGATATGGACGGTGTTGCCCCATTATCTCTCCTCCACGTGGCATAAATCCATTGGATCACATCCATTTCAAAGAAACCATTTACCACCCTCCAACGTTGCGATAATCGCTTGGCAGTATTTAACCTCCTCGCGCCAAACCGCCCCCATTCAAATTGATTCGCATTGAATGCAAACACTGTTTCAGACCTAAATTTCTATAAAATAGCAGATTCGTACGCATTAAACCTTTTTTACTGCATTTTCTACTCATTTGACTGTTTTAGACTAAAGAAATGACGTTTCCGCTCCATTTTCATGCACAAACAATAGAATTTAGTCAGAATTTACTACTGCAACCACCCAGACCTTCCAAATTGTGTTTAAAGGACTTCAACCAAGCTTCTGAAAGTTCCCCGACATCCCAAAACCCCCTTTTCAAGTCAAATACCTACAAAAACAGGTATTTTTCAAGAAAAATACCTATCTTATACCTGAAAAGAGCTATGCTTGTGAATTTAAGCCTTCTGTAAGCCTGTTTTCCAAAAGAAATACCCTAATTTCCTTCAAAAGTCATGTTTGCTACAAAAAACCTTGATAAATTCATAAATTCTGAAGGAAGTAACCTATTTTTAGAAAAATTGAGGAAATTTAGCCTTTTGTAGACCTTTCGAGATCCTCTAGTTGATTTAAAAAGCCTTTACAAATATTTAGAATCCCTTTGTGCATGAATTATATTGTCTTAGGTTTGTTTTATCCAAGAAAAGAGAAGGAAACCCTCGTTAAATCTTTCCTGAGTCTGTAAAAAGTTTAAAATTTGATTGTAGGAGCAAAATTGAAGGTTTGAAGCAGAAGAAAACATAATTTTACCTGTTGATGTTCAAAAGAGACCTCTGTCATACAAGAAAGACCTTCTATAAATAGTCTAAGCTTACAGAAGTGTATAAAAACCTAAAAACAGAGTTTTTAACATCCAGAGGGCTAAATTGTCAAAAAACAAATCCAGTAATGGCTTCTAAAAGTACCATTGTCATCAATCCACGACAACCTCCTGTTGTAGATGTTGAACATACCCCTTTAACTGATGTTGATTATAAAATAACTGATCCAGTAATTGAATTCAACCTACTTGATCTCCATTGATGGAGTCTAGAAATTTTTTTTGGATTAGGGAGATGAAGTGGAAATTTGGGATTCTAATTTACCCCGATATATAGTTCCCCATACCCATCAGTGTCCGGAATTCATTAGATTGTATCAAGCTCACTATTCCCCTGACCAAAGAGCTATTGTTAATGATGAGAAAGAAGTAATATTCACTATCACTGCAGAATCCATAAATCAAATGCCTCAGTTACAACTAGAGCCAAATGCAGTTCCATTGTCTATAGAAGCCCTTACAAATCTTTATCTGGAGTCAGAATTTCCTAAAACATTTCAAATCTTCCAAGCATTCATGCCCACATATGTTGAAATCCCAAAGATTAACCCTCCATATTCATCCTCCAAATTCCCTGAAGGATCAAGACATGTTATTTCAATGTTGTCTTTTATCCTTGTTTATTTTACTGATGAGCACACTGATGAGTCTATACTTGGTTTTTTTTTCCACTTTTGTGCCTGGTCAATCTCCTTTCTTCATTTATAACTATGTTGAGAATATAGCTGATAATATTCATGATCAGCTTGTAAAACTTCCTATTGAAGGTTTTTTCAGATATACCTCATTTCTCTTTCATATGTTCCTCTACTTCCAAGCAAATAAATTCCCAATAGTCCTTCAAAAGTTGGATATAGAAGGAAATCCATTGTTAGTCATTTTCTAGACTTCTTTAATTAGAAAAGAATCAACAGAGTTCACTTATGCAGATTTCATAGAATTTTGTATTCACCCATTGATAAATATGCTTACAAACACTGTACAACCAAGGATAAGTGATGAGATTAAGAAAGTTTTACAGCTATAAGAGCAGAGCAGAACTGGTGATTGGTACCTTTACCAAAACCACACAGAGATTAGAGTCTATGGGTCAAACCTCTTGCCCTATAAATTTCCAAACTACTTGTCAATGAGAGTGTTTGCGTTAGAGTATATAAGACAAATTATATACTCGGATTCTATAAACTTTTTGGCTGCTAAAAAAAATACTTAGTTCAAATTGAAAAACCAAGTGGACCCTTTCATATGCAACAACAGGGAAGCATGTGAAGAGGCAGAAAAATAGTTGCGAGAATATTAGTTTGATGAAATTTTTCTGTGGAACTATGATCCTTATGGAATAATCAGTAATATGAGGGTAAAATTCAAATTAACCCCTTATATCCATGACATGAATCCTGAGATTGTAAATTTTGCAAACCAAATTGAATGGTTGGACAATACATTGATGGAATCTGTCAGGCAAGGTGATACTAGTCACACTTTGCAAACTCCTATTCAGGAGGAAAAAACTACAAAGAGAATCAGAGAAGAAGGCACATATACAGCTGAAACAACAACAGAAACTAGATTCAATCTCAGGTACAATAAGAAACTTAAAATTAATCCAGCAGACAAGGAAAAAGAAACAATTGAGGTTTTAGATGAAGAAAATCAAGAGAAAAACACTGAGACCACTACAATGATTGAAAATGTGCAACAACCTGTTACTTCTAACACACAGGTGATTGAGAAACAGAAAAGCATGGAAGCATCTTCATCACAGCAGGCATAGGATACAGACATTGATATCAAAGAAAAGTATAAACAGATGAAGGCCAAAAATGAGGAGATCAAGAATGAAATCTATTCACAGTATTTGAAGCAAACTCTAGGAAATCAAAATAGGCTTCTCTCAGCCTTTGATTATACAAATAAGAAATTGATAATGTCAATACTTCAACCTACAGTTAAAACACCTAAAACAACATCAGATTATAAGAAGGTTGACTTTGAAGTACCAGTAGAAAGCATTCATCCTTTAGATCAGATTGAGTTTCACAAGCAAAGCTCAAAAATGCTTTATTCTACCATGACTACAAAAGCTATGAGTGCCCAGAAGCTCCATAACACTGTGACAAATATGAGATATCATATTATGATTTGAATAGCTTCTTCATATGCTAAAGACACCAGAATTAAGTCTTTAGAGGAATTGGTGATTGAAGTAGGGTATGACCCTGCTAATGTGAAAGCTACAGAAGAATTGGTAAAGAAGAAAAATACTGATATTGCAGCACTCAGAAAGCAACTAAAACTACCTCCAACAGAACATCCATAGGCTAAAGAGATTGTGCTAGAGGCAAACAAAAACATGAGATGATGAGTCTGATACTACAAATGACAACTCAAATTAAGGAGATGGAAATTGAGATGGACAAGTTTTTCCAAGAAAAGGAAGCTACAAAGACTCAAAATGTTCCTCCCACAGTCATTCCCATGGTAACAACAATAGTCCTTCAACTCTAGCAGAAGAGTTAGCACCAAAAGTCCCATTGGCCACAGCTATGCCAGTTACTTCTTCCACTACTTCTGCTACTGAATCTTCCACTTCAGCAGTTCAACAGACAAATGAGGCCAACAAACTCATTAAAGCCATGGAAGAGATGTCAATACAGAACAATGAGATAAACAGATTGAAATAACAAATAAAGAACTTGGAAGATGCCAAGAAATTAGCACAGATAAATGCTAAAACAGAGGAACAAAAGGCCAAAAGGTTAAGTGAACAATTAAAGAAGATAGAAGCATAATTAGCCTTAAAAGAGCCCATGGCCTACATAAAAAATCAGCGATGGTCCAAGATCATTGAGTCAATTAATCATACTTGGGAATCAGTTCAAGTGATTTATGAGCATAAATACTTTCTTAAAGCAGCCAAAGAAGAAATATTGAAGACTAAAGAAGAGCCAGGTGCCAAGCCTGAAGAAGCCTTAGAAATAATCAAGTTTCTCAATACTAAAAACAAGCAAGAATTGGATGAGATAGGAATTATTGATAGAACTGAGACAATTCTTGAGATAAGAAAAGTGCTTTCAAAGAAAAACTTGATGAAACAATTGGAAGATAAGTGTCAAAATATGGATTTGGCCATAACTAAATTCATGGTTAAGTTTGACACATTAAGACAAAAAGGCTTGCTAAAAATTCTTGTTATCAATGATAAACTGATGAAGAAAGAAGATTACAATAGGAAGATAAGGGATTTTGCTAGAGATGAAGTGAACAATGTAGATTGGCAAGGAGTTCCCACAGGTAAAATATTGCATAAGAGTATTGGAATCTTGTTTTATGTACAACATGAGATAAAACACCTCTTTGTAGTCAAGCCAACCTTTGTTAGATACACAGAGGCTAATGAGAACTTCTGAAAACTTACAAATATTAAGTTACCAGAAGAAGAGTTTTGGCAGAAAATTACAAATTTGCTGTAAAAGATAGTTTACAGTGAAAGAGGATGAAAAAACAGAGTTGTTCTTTTACACAGTAAAAAACAGATTTTTAACGCAGTAACCCAGTCAAAACAACAAGTTAAAGAGTATCAGAGGTAAAGTGCATTAGTTAAAGAGTATCAGGTGAGAGATAAAGCTTTGAAACATATTAAAGACCACTTGTCAGCATTAAAGACAACACAATAGCCAGTTGCAACCCAAAACCAACATAAAAGATATTTTATTTTAATAGATAGGATAGCTTGCTAGTTTTTTATGCAACTATCACTATATTCTTGTAATAGATATTTTATTTTCCATAGAAAATTTCTATGATTTTTCTAGGATATTTTTTTATTAATTTTTTTATAAATACTTAATTACTTGAAGTATTAGTGTGGATTAATTGCTAAAGATTTCTATAGCTGGAACATTCTGAACCTGAAGGGTTTTTGTAACCAAGCTCAAGTCAGAAGACTGGATTTCAAGGAATAAAGCATCATATTTCTGAATTCATGTGTTGGGTCACCGAAGTGAAGTGCTTTCTACTATTATTTGTCTATTTTCTTATGTTTCTCATCCATTCCTAAAAAATTTCTAAATTTTAATGTGAAATCAGGAATTGTTATATCAGAATTTGTTAAAATCACTCTGTTATTGACTGGTTTTCATTTAAATGTTTTCTACTGATATCCAGACTAGGGAACCCTTAATTTCTCCCTAATTTTGATTGACTCCTTCCTATTCACTCCTTATCTGGATCAAAGAATTCTTAATTTCTCTTTATCTCGATTAAAGCCATTTCACCAATCAGCCTTTGAAGATATTTAGTGACTCTGTTATCTTGCCCTATAAACATTTGACTTTAGACCTTGATCCTGATCCTTCTTCTTGACACATTGACTCCAAATGCCTAATGGATTATAGATTCACAACTATCCATCTCATTTAAGTGATTTTTCTCACCAAATCAATCAAAACCCCAAAACCAAACTACCCTATATAACTAGCCTAAAATCAAACATAAGAACAAAGTTAAATCTTATAGAGAGAGCCCTATCTGAGCCTTAGAAAGGCTATATCCTAAAGCTTAAAAGTAGGTTTGTGGTTACCTCTAATATTCTTTAAACTATAAAATCAAAATCTCACAACTTTGGGAATTATTATAGTGATAAAATAACCAATATATAGTTATCAACCCTAGAAGTCAAAAGGTTAGCAGAGAACAACATTATTTTGGCTCTGTAATTTTGCTCATATTAATAAATATTATCCTGTTATTGCTGTTACATGCGTTATTCAATTTAGATTCCGTTAAGTTATTTTCTTCACCTACGCCCTACTAGGGAGGAAGGGCCCTCCTTCTTAGCAGGGATTTCAGTGCTTAAGGTAGTTGTGTATATGTGTTTGCATTTCGGTTTATGTATCAGTAGGGTTGTTATTAATGTTGTTTCAGCTGTGAATATATCCACTTCAATTTCAATATTTTGTATGCTGTTACACATATGAGATTAGAGACACCAACTGGATAATTGTTGTGTGGCACACTAGAATAGATTAATTGAAGTGTGATTACAGTCTTGTAGATCATTTTATTTCTGCATGAGTGATTCACTTCTAGCATTTACTTTAGCAACGATTTCCTTTCTTTGGATTTGCTTCTAGTTGGGTGTATCGACACAGACAGTGCATCTACCATTGGAATAAAAAGATGTCCCTGGATTGATAATTTATGTGTATTGTTTATTCATTTAATAGTGATTAATACAACCCAATTTTTTTGCGCCATTGTCGGGGATGGCAGTGATGATCCAATCAATCAGAGTTGTTTCTTAGAAGTGCAAATTCCGTGTGTTTTTTAGAGTGTCTCCAGCGACACAATTTTCGGGCAGTAATACGAGAGGTAAGAACCTGCATAGCACTCTAACGAAATTGAATGGGCTCACCAATGCCTTGCTAGGACACTTACGAGAGTGGATTTCTGAGCATTTTGTTTTTCTTAGAGTGCCTCCAACGACACAATTTTCGGGCGGTAAGACGAGAGGTAAGAACCTGTGCATTGCTCTAACAAATTTGAGTGGGCTCACCAATGTCTTGCTGGGACACTTAGGAGTTGAATTTTGGGTGTTCTTTTAGGGTCTCTTCAGCTATACAGTCATTGGGTGGTAAGACGAGAGGTAAGAACCTATGCATTGCTCTAACAAACTTGGGTGGGCCCACTGCTGTAGAAATTGAAGCACTTATAGGATGAATTGAGACACATAGGGCCCATGTGTGCCGGTAGGACAATATCAACATCTAAAAACACCCCCCACTCTACTGAATACAGGAAAGATGGGTCGTAAGAAGGAAAAGAAGAGTGCAGATTTGGGAAGAAAGACATTCTTTGCAGATCTGATCTCAAGGGTAGAAAAGGAACAGTCCACGTCATACAGAGATAATAGGAAGACAGGACCAAAGAAAATAGCTACCATATCAAAGCTTGGACCATCGGTGTCTTCCGTGTCTAGACCTCACCATCCTTCTAACAGAATATCCACTCCTGATACCAAGACTCTAGATTCAAAATAGCAGTGGAGAATCATTGATTAAGATCTGAGAATTGAAGGACACAGAGAGACCAGTGGGGAGCATCAGGGACCTAAGGAACAACATTCAGTTGATCATCAATTGGAAAATGGTAGTGATGTTAAACAGTTGGTCCTGGAGCAGCCTAATTCTTTTATTTTTCAATCTCCAGTACACTCTGAGGCCAGTTCATCCCATCAGGAAGAATCAACCATGGGGGACGAGAATTTCAAGACAAATAGCTCTGTTACTTTTGAATTCCCAATAGTAGTAACACGGGATGAGGCTATGAAGAATATTCCTTTATCATCCCTACCATCCTTTCAAGGGATGGTCGTTGAAGACCCTGATACATTTTTGTTTAAATTTGATGTGCTGTGTAGACGTTATGACTACACTTCAGATGCCTAGAAGCTGAAATTATTCCCTACTACTATGAAAGGAGTAGCATTAAGATGGTTCATGAGACTGGGTGCTGGCACGATTCAAACCTGGAATTCCATGAGATAGGCCTTCCTCTTTAGGTATCAATATTACCGTCGAACCAGGGAATTGAAGGACGAGATTTTCAAAATTTCATAGAAGGAGGAGGAAAGCCTGGAAGACTATATGGAGCGATTTCACTACAATTTACAAAGGTCTAAGTTGAGTAACTTAGACATGGAAATTCCAAAGCCAATAATTTTAAGAGGTATAAGAGATGATTTTCTGGAGCATATGAACCTATTGGGAAAAGGATACATATCGAAAGGACCACTTGATGAAATAACGAAGCTTTGCCTGCGTAGCTCAAGGAGATCAGTCAAAGGGAAAGTTTTATTTCAGGACGCTTTAGTCCAGATACAAAAGTCCATGAGTGGAGGAGTAAACAGAGCAGAGATCATAAATTTATTTGAGGATTTTAAAGCCGACCCCCTTAGCACTCTCTCTACCCAGATCACTACGGTACAAGTCAAGAAAGCACAAGCAGAAGCTGAAGTAGGCTTAGCAATATTCTATCTCCAGTGCAAAAAGAAAAATTTGGAAAGAGAAGGTGGACTGAATAGTGTCAGCTTGTGCAACATCTGTGAGTTAGTGCATTCTAAAAATCAATGTCCTGAATTGCCCAGACTAAAGGCAATACTCCAAGAGTCAAGCGAGGATGTTAATTATTCTTATTTCATCGGATCTAAAATACCATAGTAGCCGCAACCTACAGGTATGCCTTCATTTTTTTCCTCTTTATCCTTGGAATAATTTTTATAATAGTCAACAATATCCATGGTAGTGGCCATATCCCCCACCAATGCAATATCCTCCATCACAACCCAATCCTTGGGGTTAGAACTTGAGAAGTAATGGACAAGGTCCAGTACCCCCTCCAATACCAATGCAGCAGTAGCAGTTACAACTGCCTTCTATTCAAAATCCTACACCTTATGTCTGACCCCAGTTACCTGTGCAACCTAACCCCAATCCAAATAATAAGGCATCCCAGAGCATGGATGCTCGAGTTACCCTCCAGACTTATATTATTACTCCTATTAGACTTAACGAGGTTCAATTTCGATCAGGGAAAATAATCAGATCTGAACATACTCCCATTATTACCGAAGAATGTGAATCACCTAGAAATGATACAGACGATTCTAAGGCAACTGTTACACCTGTAACAACTGTTACAACACCTACTATTACATCTGTAGTAGTCAGCTCGGGAGGATCTGTTGTTCCTACAATAGCCAATCTGAGCAAGGCTCATGCACCTGTGATAGCTAACTCAACTGTTAGCATTCAGAATCCTCCATACCCTCAACTAAACTAGGCTGGTCTCACAACCTGAATCCGAATTTCTGAAGGAACTAAAAAAATTGTATGTGCGGATTCCACTGTTACAAGCTCTTAAAGAAGTACCTATCTATGCTAAAATAGTGAGGGATCTATGCATCAAAAGACCTAGAAGGAAACCTAAAGACCCTGATACTATCCATGTCATGGGGAAATTATCCGATATTATGATTGATCATCCTTTGTTGACTAAATATAATGACCCAGGGAACCCTACAGTGACTGTCCATATTGAAAATCATCCCATAACCAATACTTTGATTAATCTAGGGGTAACTTTTAATGCCATGACTAAAGACCTCTTCATCTCTCTAGGACTTCATGGACTTAGACCTATACCCACAATGCTTGAATTAGGAGATAGGTCCCGTGTCAAGCCCGAGGGAATGATAGAATATGTGGTTATCACTGTGGCTTCTTGGAACTATCCGCCTAACTTTATCATTTTACAAACCAAATCCAACATGGGGTGTCATCCTTTAATCTTGGGAAGACCATGGCTAGACACCGCAAATGCATATATCAGATGTAGGTCTAGATCTATGGTGATCTCAGATCTGCAGGCCACTCAAAACCTGAACCTTTATCCCCCATAGAAACCTCATATGGATTCAAATAGTCCCTGGTGGGAAGAATTTGCACCTGAATCTGATCTTTCCATACCTCTTCTCATGCTTGGAAAAGCACAATATTTTAAGGATGAAATAGAGGATGATATCATTAATCATTTTATTAGTAATTCACTCTCTGTTACCTCCATTAGATATCTGGGGGAATAAGACGATCAGGTAGATGATGCAATTATTGAACATTTGAAAACAACCTCGCATACTATCAACAGTCCCGTTGAGATCAAACCTGGGAAATGTTTAAACATCAATCCTAACCTGATTTCTAAACAAAACAGATTGCTAATATAACTATTACAGAAATAAAAAAAGGCATTTGCATGGAACTATATGGATATGAAAGGAAACCAAACTGGCCTATGCACTCACTGCATTTACCTTAAAGAGGACTGCAAACCAGTTAGACAACCTCAGCATCGAATGAACCCCACACTTAAGGAGATAGTGAAAGAAGAATTGCAGAAATTCGTTAATGCTAATTTCATCTACCCCATTTCTGATAGCCAGTGGGTGTCTCCGCTTTTCATAGTCCTGAAAAAGAATGGAAAATGGAGAGTCTGCATTGACTATATAGAGCTTAACAAGACCACTCAAAAGGACCATTTTCCTTTACCATTCATTGATCAGGTCTTGGATACTCTCTCTGGAAAAAAAATCTTTTTATTTCTAGATGGGTTTAGTGGCTATAATCAAATACAGATTGCCCTAGAAGACCAAGACAAGACAACCTTCACTTGCCCATGGGGTACTTATGCATACAGAGTCCTTCCCTCTGGCCACTGTAATGCACCAAAAACTTTTCAGAGGGAAATATTGGGTATTTTTTCTGATCTTTTGAATGACTACCTCAAAATATTTATGGATGATTTTACACCCTACGTGGATGCCTTTGGGACAACATTAGCTAACTTGGAAAAAGTGTTGGAACATTGTGAACAAACTAATGTTGCTCTTAGCAAAGAAAAATGCCAAATGATGATGACCGAGGGAATTGTGTTGGGACATTTCATTTCGGAAGATGGAATCAAGGTAGATCCTATAAAAATTGAGGTAATCTTGAAAATCCCGACCCCTAAGACTCCAAAAGAGGTACATATTTTTTTGGGACATGCAGGATACTATAGGAGATTTATAGAGAATTTTTCAAAGATTGTATCTCCTCTATTTTTATTATTCATGAAGGATGCAGAATTTGTATGGAAAGGGAAGTGTGAGCAGGCCTTTTTAAAGTTGAAAATTTGTGTAACAATAGCACCTTTTTTATGAGGACCAAACTAGGAATTGCCATTTCATATTGCTACAGACACATCTGACATGGCTATGGGTGTTGTTCTAGGGTAGCTAGAGGAGAAGAAACCTTATGCCATTTATTACATGAGCAAGAACTTAAGTCCAACAGAACTCAACTACACTGTTACTGAGAAGGAATTCCTAACATTAGTGCATGCTATCAACAAATTTTGGCACTACATCACCGGGTACCAAGTATTTGTACACACTGACCATGCTGCAATTCGATTCTTGATGAACAAACTTGTTACTAATGGTAGAGTTACAAGATGGTTATTTCTGTTACAGGAATTTGATATTACTATTTTAGATAAACCTAGAAAAGATAATGTAGTTGCTAATTTTCTTTCTAAATTAACTATAAGTGATGACTGCACTGCCACCGAGGATTCTTTTCTATATGAATATCTTTTTGCCATCTCTATTCACTCACCATGGTATGCAGGTATATTCAATTACCTTGCTGTAGAAAAATTCCCACACCAATTTTCTTCTTAGGAAAGGAGGAAGATTATACAACAGAGTGCTACCTACTCCTAGATAGAAGGAAATCTCTATCATACCGGGCCAGATTTTTAGATTAGGCGATGTGTTAGAGAAGATGAGGTATTTGAGATGTGTTAGAGAACACTTGTCTCAAGGAACCTTGTGGAGGACACTTTTTTGACAAGAGGACATGACATAAAGTACTCTCAATAGGGTACTACTGGCCAACTATATTCCAGGATGCCAAGAAGTTTGTGAAAGGATGTGATAGATGCCAAAGGATGGGTCAGCCTCTGAAATAAGATGAGATGTTATTACAGCTTCAGATAGTGATATAACCATTTAAGAAATGGGCCCTATACTTTCTGGGGCCAATTAATCCTTCATCACAGTTGAAATCATACATATTGGTCTGCATCGATTATGTCACAAAATGGGTTGAAGCAAAGGCACTAAGTAGAGAAACAGAACAAGCTGTTTCAGACTTCCTATTTGAATATATTTTTGTTCGCTTTGGGATATCCAGAGAGATAGTGACAGAGGGGGGGGGGGGGGGGAGCTCAATTCACATCTCATTTGATCAAGAAGTTGGTTGAAAAGTATGGAATTCATCACAGAATCACTTCACCATATCACCCACAAACAACTGGTCAAGTAGAAATCACCAATAAAGTCATTGAGGGAATCTTAACAAAGACAATAGCTAGCCACTGAATAAACTGGGCTGAGAAACTTCCAGAGGTACTGTGGGCTTATAGGACAACATGGAGGAATACTACAGGCTTCTCACCATATGAATTGGTGTATGGTAATAATCCTCTATTCCCCATAGATTTTGAAATAAAAACATTAAGAACAACATTGCAGGTCAATTTGGATCTGAGTACAACACAGACATAAAGGCTAAACCATCTCAATGAGTTGGAAGAGAAATGGTTGGCTGCTATTCAACAGAAAAAGATCATTCAACATCAAAGAGCTAGATGGCATGATGGGTTCATTAAGAAGAAAAATTTCCAGAAAGGAGAATGGGCTCTTTTGTATGATTGAAGGTTCAAATATTTCAAAGGCAAGCTCTACACCAGATGGCTAGGCTCTTATGAAGTGGACATGGTCTTTGACAATGGGACTATACAATTGGTCACCATTGATAGTGCTAAGACACTGTTACTGGTTAATGGGCACCATTTAAGGTTATATCATCAACTCGCTTCGAAGGAATCATTTTTCAAAATTGTCGCAGACTCTGATCTTCATGTTACAACAACAGGGGAACATTCTCCTGTGCAGCTTGAAAATTGAAATTCCAATAAGTGCATCAATTGAAAACTACATTTTTGGCAGTTGTTACACCTGTTTAAATATATATATATATATATATATATATATATATATATATATATATATATATATATATATATATATATAACAAAATTAAAAGAAAAAGAAACAATAATAAATCTAACTATGAAAACCCCTTTCCAAGGCGCAGTCAGACAGTTGGTAACAACTGAAAACCACTCTTGTGGTAGCCATTACACCCATATTTTTCCTCTTCAAAGATCATCTTCCCTTCCTGATCTATTTTATACGATGATGGTATTCATGTAATTTTCTTTTCTGTAATAATTTCTCCTGATTATTATGTTTTTTTTGAATAATAATCTAAGGGTTGTCTTGGTTGTTACACATGTAACAGCCGACAACCACAAACATTGTTTCTTATGTTTCATTCCATAACAAAAATAATTGTGCCATCCAAATGCAACAACACAAGCGCTACAAGTAGAACATCTCCAATTCGAAATCTTCCTCCATGTCAACTCAGGTATGTCATTCAAAAGGTAGACGTTATCATTTATGATTTGGTGATTAATTAATAGAAGTAATGATATTCCCATGACGGTTGTGGGAAACTGTCACCATTAAGGTGGGGGAGGGGATATGTCTTGAAATAATTGCAAAAATTCGTAGTCATAAACCTCTATCAAATCCTCATGCACCCTATTAATAACACTAATGCCAATAATGACTAAATCCGGTTGGAAAAGAGCGTAGGTACTAGATCCCATTACTTTCCATAACGAGACATTTGTGAAGATTAGTGTGAGGTATGATTCAGTAATCCGTAAAATCTATCACCTCCCATCAACTTCTGCGACTAAAACCTTGCCTCCTTATTGCAAACTCGCCAATTGGGATAAGAAGAGATGTCGAGAAGCAGTGAGCAGTGCAGTGATATTACAGTGGGGTTGAGCAGCAAGAAGCGAATTTAGAAACAAAGAGCAAGATGGGTTGAACAGTGGTCAGGCACGAGCTGGATTCTATGGAAGCCCTGCAGAATTTTCTAGAAGCCTACCATATATTTAGAGATGTCGGATGGATTGATTATTTCCAGAAGCTAGAAGGCTCAAACGAGGCAGTGGCAATTGAATTTTCTCAGAATTTGAACAACAATCAAACCCGAGTTAGGGGCATGAAAGTTGAGGTGACTGAAGAGGTATTTTCCCAGGTATATACATTTCCGGTAGAGGGATGGAGGTGGTTTAATAGAAAAATCAATGACCCCTCCTTGAAAGAAAACTTCCTAGAATGAGAAGAAAAACTGGATAAGAAAGGGAGAGGAATTGACAGGTTGTTGCTTCCTCATCCTTGGGTAGATGTCGCCCTGGGTTTAATTAAATATATCACTTGTGAGGGAAGATCCACGACAGTGTTTAAATATCACTTTCCTCTACTTAATCACCTTCGGCACCAGCAAAATATTAATCTTCTGTTCTACCTGTTAGGGAACATCAAGCATATGGCAATAGAAGTAAAAACAGCAGCACACCCGGAGGCATGTGTGACCAATCACAGACTCATAAAATTAATCGTGTTAGATTCCCTAGGCTAGCAAGGAAAAACTCTGGAAGAATTCAAGCGAAAGGGGCCCAGGAAAAGCTGAGGGAAACATACCGCGACTTCAGGAGGAAGTCCGGCAGAAGTGGAAACCCAGACTCGGCCTGCTGAAGTTAGAATTGGGAAAGAGCCTACTGATGAACCAATTGGGGATAGAAGGCCAAAACAAAGGGTGAAAATTAGCATACTTGCATAAACTTTTCCTACAGCCAGAAAGCAGATAGAATCAAAAGTATTAGAAGAAGAAAGACAACCCTCCTCATCAAGTAAGGACGAAACTCATGTCCTATTTTAGAACTCAAAAATCTAAGAAAGGAAAATGAAGAATTAAAGCGAAAATTATCTGAGGGGAAGGAAATCCCAGTGTTTTTATGCATGACATGTTTTCAAGAATTAAAAAAAAATGGGATATAAGGTCTGTAGAGAACACATCAACTCAATGGAAACAGAAACAGAACAGTAGGAGGTTGTTACACAAGAACCTGCTGAGGATACTGTTGTTACACAAGAACCAGCAGTTAAAGAAAAGCCTCCTGTAATAATTGACCTAGAAACTGACCCACAAGAACCTGTGGAGGCCGCTCCTATTGTAAAAGAAACAACAATGGACATGGAGGCTACTCTAGGTGGAAACAAAGGGGTTGACACAAAAGAACCCACCAAGGAAGCTGTTGTTACACAAGAACCTTAAGCAGAGGTGGAACAACCCCATTTAGCAGAGGTTGTTACACCCATTATTGATGCGCATATTGAATGCAGAAGAATGATGGGTCCCATATCGAGATGGAGTTCTGAGAAAATATTGCTAATTTCCAAATTACAAAAGTGGAAACAGGAAGCAATCTCCCTTCGAGAGGGGGCGATTTCGCAAAAAAAATCAGAGAGAAATAGACACATTACATGAAATATGGATGAAAGAAGAGTTGAAGAAATGATGGGAGAATTATAAGAAGAAGGAAGCTCTGAAGAAACAGAAGGAATAGTTGTTGTTGTTATAACAGCAAGTTCGAGATCTTACCATATATAAGCAAAAACTTCATGATCTCGCCCTCAATTTTTTGGGTTGCAGGCGGCCTTCTCCATCCTATCCTATTTTTCTATGGGAATGATACTTCCTGTTCTAGATGAAAGCCATTATGGAGGATAGACCTTATTTATGTTCTTCCACTCACACATTTTTAGATGTTTTCCGTGCCTCTGATTTTGATGAGCAAAGCCTGTTGTGTGAGCTATTCTTACACAATATCATTTGTGAGCATATGAGTATGCATATGGTTGTGACAGTATTCTCCTATATGGTAGATCTTCAGTTGCGAGCTTTTGTGTCCTTCATGAAGAATAAGATTGAATGGCATTTAGCCATCAAATCTATGGATGCTAATGAGGAGAAGATGGCATTATGGGTTTGGGCAGAACCGAGATGGGATGCTGAGTTAGGGCGCGAATTCAGGAGAATTTTGAGTACTCCTGGAATTAAGGAACCAAATGCCACTTATAGAAGAAGGATTGTGAACTTCTACCTCAATCAATTATCAATGATGAAGAGCCAAGCCTTGAATGGGTCCTTGAAACACACGGAAGCTAGCAGTGCTGAGCTACTAAAGGGGGATCCATTCTCATTCCAAAATTTCGTGGTTGCTGTTGTTAGACTCCTATACCAATAGGTGTCATTTTTCATGATTGTCTTGATTGAACTATGGAATATGTTCAAACCTTTTTCTTGAGCAAAGGTGTTCCATATTCTTGAAAAAACAAAAAATCAAAAAATTTTAAAAAAAGTAAAGAGGGTATACTCTAAAAGAAAAATCAAAGGGTAAGAAAAATAAATTGGTCAAGAAAATGAAAGAAATGAACCCCAAGCAAAAAATAGACCAAGGAAAGTGTGCAAATCCAAATGCCACTACTATTTCATTTTTGTAATAAAGCAATTGTGTGCAGCTTGTCAAACTTTTACCACAATTTATGAAGAGTCAAACTGTTTAAACTTGACTCATTCATTTTTCAATTTCATGTTGTAGAATAGAGAATAAATATCTGACCAAACAGTTTAATCTTGGCAGATAAGTAGATAGGTAGAGTTAATAAAAGGTGCTCAACAGTTTAATCTGAGCCCTTGGATGTAATAAGAGTAGAATTAGATAGATTTTTCATGTAAAAGGAAAAGACTGATGAGGGTTTGCAAGTCCAAATGCACCCTAATAAAGAAGAGAAAATGGTAGTGTCAAGTAGATAGGGTAGGTAGATGGTGTTGCAAAGTTTTATGTGATGAATGATGGTGCTGAATATGTTTAATATTTTACCTTCATCACAAGTGCTGAAGCATAAAATGCACTGGAAAATTCACAGAAAGCAAAGTCAAAATCATTAACTTCCCACATCACTTTCTCCCTAAGAGTTTTACTAATTTCCCCAAAGTGCTAAGGTATTTGAAGATTAAAGGGGCTCAAGGCATTTCCTTGACTTTTGGAGGGATCGGACCCTCAACCCAATAATTGAAAAGACCTAAGTACTTGAAATCATCCATTATCACATTTATTCACCTCTTAAAATCTTTTCCTAAGTAAAATCCCATTTTACTTAGGAAAATCCTTCAATATTTCATGAAAAGCCCTCAAAATCACTTTTTATTCTAAGTTTAAGTGTTGAAGTTAGTATAATGAAATTTTCTTTAAAAATCTTCACTTTCTTGGTTATATTAAAGAATTTTGAGTTCACCCTGTCCCCTTGTCATATTAACTCTAATTTATGTATTAACTCCCATAAAAATGACCTTGTCCTATTATATTTAACTCCTTTTTTATAATAATATCCCAAAAACCCATATATTATACTTTTTAGCCAAAGTATTTAACCCCCATACATTCAAATAAAAACCCACATTATATGCCCTTTGGCTAAAAAATAACATTTATTCTATTCCCGCCCCCTATGGTAAGAAAGTCACATTGATTTAATTACCATATATTAAAAAATATATGAAAAAGGTTTAAACATATGAAAATATGTTTGAAATAAAAAATAAATCCAAAGTTTAATTGAAAATCAAACTTTGAAATAATTCATCCCCGCGCCATTTAATATTTCCTGATCATTTTTTCATATGGGATTAATTAACCCTCCAGGTTAATTAATAACCTCCCCAGCCAATCAAATTACTCCCGAAATGATTAATTAATAGTTAAACGTGTCGGCCTCGCTCGTTAAACTCCCCGCCATCTCCCTGTCCCGTCGACCGTCAGATCACCCCCTCCAAGATCGACGACTCCCATTGATTCCGCTAGCCATCCCCTGTACGAGCGTTAACGCGCGAAATAAAAGTGGTTTGTGAATAGTGCTGTGGCTATGTGTCAAACTTTGTATCGATTCGCTGCCTCCCCGTCCAAAACAGCCTTTCCGCATAAGTGGTGCAGAATAAACCACTTACCGCCTCCACTGTTCCCCGTGACTCATCCTTCGTACAGGATGACGTCATTCATTAAATTAATAAAAAAAATTCCCCCATTGACTATGCCGATAAAACAAAACATTCGCGTCTTTTTCATCATTTTGTACGCCAGTGAAATAAAATGCCCTCCGCGTAGAAAAATTCAAAATTCGAATTTGTGAAGACTGCTTACCTTATCCTTTCAAAAAATATTGCAGACAAGCCTCTTAGAAGATTTTCTACCTCAACCAGTACATGTTCAAAATCACTGTTCATTCAAAGCTTACCCGCCAATATCAACCATTTACTCGTTTAAACACAAACACCCTAGTGTTGCTCATTTTCACCTGATTGTGCAGTAAAACCCTTTGTAACCCAGCTGCGCCACCTGAAGCCTCTGTTAACCAATTCAAGCATGATTTACCTCCCAAAAATATTTCTAGATTCACTCCACAGACATCTCAAAATCAAATGAAACCTTTTCGACCTCCCCTGCAAACCAATGCTTTCTTAACAATTTGTTTTGTTTTACAGGTAATCAGAAGACCATATCCTTGGATACTTGAACTTAATACTAGTCATAAGACATTTACTTGAGAGTGTTGTAAATCTATTCAAACGAGAGGTTAAGCATATATGATTAAAAATGTCGATTAAATGGAAGTTGAAAGGTAATAAATGCAAAACAAAGTATCAAACAAGCAAAGGAGATTTTCAAAGGACATCATAAGGCCTATTGCTGCCTCCATCGTCTGAAATAAGAACTGACACATTAATTACTTTGTTTATCTCGAGACCATATGTCTCCTTTTATTATAACTTATTCATTAGTCACCCTAGATTAGTAGCTAAGTTAGTATGATATATTTTAATCATTTTTGTATAAATAAACCTGAAAATTATTGAAATTAGATTCTGTATTTGTGTTGTTGATGTTTTTGGAATAAAATCGTTTTGGAGAAATTTATTTGTGGCTTGCTGGATGACAATTTGAAGCTCAGGACTTTTTGCAGGATTCATGTGTCTGACTGCAGTTCAATAAGTCTTTCTATCCTATGTCATAAGTTTTATATCTGTTTATAATATCATTGTGTCCATTTCTGAATAATTGACATAAAATAATAACTCATAATTTACTTAATTGTACTCTGAGTTCAGTTGTGATTATTCTAAATGTTTTTTTCTAAATTAGTTATAAGCAACGAATTCTTAATTGCTCTTGCTTCGCTAATTTAAACATTTTGGTTACTGTAGTAAAGAAATCTTCACTGCTCTTTATTTGTAATCATTTCATTTCTTTCTTTTGAACATGGTGAAAGATTCTTAACTGCCTTTCATCCCTTCAAACCCATTCCATCCACTTTAAATTTTAAGGATTGTTCTCTGTTTGGCTATCTTGCCCTGCAAAGCCATCTTGTGTGTGGAATAGAAATCCAGTAAAGCCATCCTTTGACTCCATAGCCCAATGGACTGAAAATCTTCAACCTTGCCCTTAGTTGGTGAATTCCACCATTTTCAAACAAACTCTTAGATCTATAACTAGCCTAAAACCTTCTAAGAACAAAGATAAATTATAAAGAGAGAGCCCTCTCTGGATGCAGATTGGCTAGATTCTGCATCTGAAGGTTGTTTTGTGGTTACCTCGGGTATACTTTCCTTTTCTTACAACTTCAAGGAAAACCTGAGTGATAACAGCTGTTACACATGTACCAGGTTATGCATAGATCGTACAATCCCTTGGTGCTTTGTGGCTTGGATTGAGATTCAAGTTTCCTTTGATCTGGCTACCCATTGAGGATTATCAGAATAATTATGAATTGAGTAAGTATGAGTCAGAGTCCTGGGTATGGCAGCTGATGACCAATCAGGGGTACAGGTCTACAGATGAAGATACAACTGGTGCTTATGATCTCAGCAAACTGCACCAGAGATATTCCCATGAGAGATGATTTTGCATGAGGACATGCAAGTATTTCAGTTGGGGGGAGATGTTGGGTGCTAGTCTGGCACACTTTTCCTACATTTTTTTTCCCTATTTTTCCTCATAACTATAACCAATGGGATTATCTTCACCTCTTTTTCCTACCTTTCTATCCTAACTTCTTTTGTTTCACCTTGTTTTCATTACTTTTCCATTTCATCAATTATTATGATATATCATGTCTTTTTATGACGAATTGAGGATGAATGTTTGGAGAAGATCTATGGTCTTTGTGTTGTCTTTCTAGATGTCATTTGTTGCACCAAATATCCCAAGCACGAGGTACATTGGAGCAATTAAGGGTGTGATGTTATAGCGAGTGATGTTGTTACACCTTGTTGTTACAGACCTGCCGGCAAACTACTATTACACTCTATTGTTACAGACCCACTGGAGAACTGTTGATATAGTTGTACCACTGACTAGATCTCGTCAACACCTGTTGTTGACTTGTCCTTTAGCTGTTACACTACAAATGTGGTTTTATTGCAATAGTTGTAGAATTTGTTTAGCATTGTATTTTTGGGTAACAGCCTATTGGCGGTTTTGATTGTAATCTATAATTTTCTTGTCAGAATTTTATTAAGAAGTGGTTAGAACTATATGTATTCTATTTCGATCAGCATGAGAATAATAATATTCTCATGATTGATCTATCCCTTGATTTTCTGAGATGTAACCACTATATAGTTCTCGGCCCTAGAGGTCGAAAGGTTAGCAGAGAACAACATTATTTTGGCTCTGTAATTTTTCTCATATTAATATAGATTATCCTGTTATTGTTGTTACATGCGTTATTCAATTTAGTTTCTGTTAAGTTCTTTTCTTCACCTGCGCCCTGCTAGGGAGGAAGGGCCCTCCTTCTTAGCAAGGATTGCAATGTTTAAGGTAGTTGTGTATATGTGTTTTCATTTCGGTTTATGTATCAGTAGAGGTGTTGTTGTTGTTGTTTCAACTGTGAATATATCCACTTCAATTTCAATATTTTGTATGTTGTTACACATATGAGGTTAGAGACAATAGCTGGATAATTGTTGTGTGGTGTGCTAGAACAGATTAATTGAAGTGTGATTACAGTCTTGTAGATCATTTTATTTATGCATGAGTGATATACTTCCAGCATTTACTTTAGCAACGATTTCCTTTCTTTGGATTTGCTTCTGGTTGGGTGATCGGCACAGACAATGCAGCCATCATTGGAATAAAAATACGTCCCTCGATTGATAATTTATGTGTATTGTTTAGTCATTTAATAGTGATTATTACAGCCCAACACCAAGTACACTATCCAGATCCTCCTTTGGATATGGTCTCATCGACCCTCTCTCTATTTGTGCAGTTCTTGGCCAGAAGGAACCCTATGGTGCCTATGTCATTTTCTAAGTTCTATTGCATCATCGGTTGGTTACGAGGATTAATTTCATAACTATAGTAAATATTGCTTCTCACTGTTTATTGTTATTTTATGAAATCATTACAACCAGAGTTCACTCCCTGTTCCAATTACGAGGGGTAAAACCCTTCAGATTTATTGTCATCATAATGTAACTTAAGTTTTATAGTTGAAATTAAATGTTCGGTACTGCAGAACTTATTAATGGTTTTCTTGTGATTTAGCCTCCAGGGTTTGAGAAGTTTTTTGAATACTTACAATGTGCCCAGTGAGGTTTTATATGTATTTATTTTCCCATAGTGAATTATACAGTCCCGTTATCAATTTTGTATGCCTATTACCTTTCCAAGATGGAATTAACGCAGAGGGTTGCATACCCTCAGATCCTTATGGTGAAATCATGATTGGTCTTTTTGCGTTTTAATACGGAGGTGTCATTTACTCTTTTTATGAGCTTTACAACATACCTATCTTAGGGTATTTTCAACTACTTGGTCGAGCTTTGCTCCATTCTCAGTATTTGTGCTAGGTGTTGTAATTCATTGTTCTGCAGTCTATACTTAAACATGACAACCGTTATCTATTATGAATGTTCGTTTACAATGCGCATGTTTTAATTTCATCTGTTAAATATTATCTGCAAATGTACAGTAGGATTTTAGCCATTTTTTTGCCTATTTTACAAATTTATTAATTCGGCGTAATATATTGGTTGTCTCGTTCCCCTACTCCATGTAGTTTTCCTATTTTATACTTAAGATGGACTGTCTGTTCTGGGACCCTTCCCGGATTAGACTTGTTAGTATGAATTCTTTATTGACGTCTGAACAACACAACTCGCATAACTATGTACTAACAACGATATTGTTGCAAACGACCGGATCTGTGATTAGTAGTTGAAATCTTATGACAACCGAATCTATAAATGGAAAGACATTAAGCAGTAAAGTAAAAGGTTTGCTCCATGCATCCAACAGACAAGACAAGAACACGATTTTTGAATGAATTTTTATATTACAGGGCACCTGGGAGGAAAACAAGAAGGTGTATCCAGCTCTCCTCAATGGGATGGGTTCTTTGTAGTCCTCAGCACTTCAGATCTAAACTTTCTCTCTCTTGTAGGTGTAGAAAACCCAATGCAAAAATGAAGCTCAATGGGAGCAAATGATGAAAAATGAGACCAAGTGTATAGATCCAGAGTGATCTAATAGGCAACAAAAGGTGAAGAATGATGGGGAAAACCCTCCTATTTATAACAAAATATTTGGTCCTTCTAGATCTTGGTGCATGATTAAAATATGTTAATCACATCTAGATCCACCTCTATGGAATATTTTATTATTATTTGTTGGAGGGAAAGGGTGTTTGACTTGGGTCAAATCCCTTGATTAGTGAAAAATAAATAAATAAATGATTTATTTATCTTTTTAAGGAAGTGGTTGGGATATAATCAAATAAATAATAATTTATTTGATTAATGGTGGTTGATTTGGTCATATTTAACAAGGAATATTATTAAATAATTATTCCTAGAAAATAATAAGATAACTATGGGTTTATCTCATTAATTTCTTTGTTTTTGGGTTAAACATGACTGGGAAGAATAATTAAATTATGGTTTAATTAATTATTCCTTTTGGGGTTTCCTAATTAACATAGTG
>CM076582.1:280916509-280990473 GCA_034641835.2 Pinus albicaulis
TTTTTATTTTTTTCTTTTTCTATTATTTTTATTGCAACATACAAATATCACGAACACTTGGAACATACATCCATCCTTTTGTCAAAACAAAAATAATCAAAGTGGCCAAAAGCATCAATATGCCTCCAAATATGGCGATAGCTTGAAAATTGGTTGGTCAAATGACAAAACTAGCTACGCGTTCCTTGCGAAAAATCATGAAATTTGAATATAAAGTTGACTATGTTTTGAAATTGTTAAATATGGGCCTCTAGGGAATCTAGAGGATTCTTTGCGGATTTTTGCCTCAAGGTTCCATTGCTCAACGTTTTGCCTATGGAATATTCATTTCTCAAATCAAATAACTGTCTATGCTATCAAATTCTTGGCAAAAATTCGGTTCACATGAGTATAAACTTACATATTTCTGACCATGAAACCCTGGGCATAGGCTCATGGGAATATGTTATGCAACCAGCTCACAAAACAATAGAAATAACATATCAACAACTTAGAAAATATCCTCTTAACAATATAGTAAAATAATTTTTTTATTATAGATTTTTCTTGGAAAAGAATTATTGAGAGTTGGGTGCAAATGCACAATGTTGTCTAGCATTAGTTTGATAAATATGGGATAGTGCAAAGCATAGTTTTGAAGATTAGTCTAAGTTGACTCGTACCTAATCAACTCAGTCAAGTTGATTGTTGGTTGAACGGTTAATTGTTGGTTCAATGGACAGAAGATCTTGCAGGCACAGATACCAAAGGGCAAAATGGAGCCCATCATGGGGTACTCTTTGTAATTCTCCACCACTGCCACCTTCCATGCTTCCTCAAACTCCTCTCCAACCTCAATATTAGTGCTAGTAGTAGCATGAGCAACAACACTACGCTTAACAGAACTAGAAGAACGCGTTTTCCAAACTACACGAGAACTACTTCCCTCACAAGTCACCATGTGCCATGCTTGGTCTCGGTGTTTCTCTTCCTTCTACTCCTAGTTCAACTACCATATCTTCATTGGAACCAACACCCCAACTCCACTAGACAACGATTCACCATTTTGTAGTAGTGATTCGCTATTTGTACTAGTGATTCGCCATGATTTTACAAGATAATATAATCTCGTGAGAGATTCGCCAAAAAATTATATATACATATTATATTATTAATAAAATCGCCTTCCATTTTTCCTATGTATCATGGGGATTCGCCTATTTATTATATATATAAATTTAGGGGGGTTCTTAAAATTATCCCTATTCCCTACTTCATCGATGACGTGACAATTGCAGATGGAGGAGATACAAGCTGACTCCAGACAACCAGATAGACAATGCCCCCGGCAGCAATCAACTCTTTTTCCAGGTAATCATCCCTCCATTACAGAATCCCCTTCATTTAATATCGAAATGTCAGGTTTAGGGGATATGCCTGCTTTGGTGGGTTTGGGTTGCAAAATTTTACATGGGTATAAGCCTAAGGGGGTCGGGTGGTATACCGGAGACTCTGATAAGGAATACAATAAAAAATAAACATGCGACAGAGCTTATTTTACCTCATGCTACATCAACGAGTGTTGAAAATTCGGTTTCTCCATCTCCCCCTACGGTGGACATACAATCACTGGACTTGGCTGGCGGCGAGACTATTCCTTCCCCTATTAATTATATTAGAAGTGACATTGCTTTCCTACTAAACATACCCGATGTAGAACTAGCACCCCTCAAAATCCACACGAGTCGGCCCACATCCCCTCCCATTGTTCTTAGCCTTGCATCTGCTTCCAACATCACCATCAGAAAATAGAGAGGTCGACCACACCAAAAAATCAAATCCATATCATCTGGGGTCTTCTCTAGTTCACATACTGGCAATTTCTGCGATATCCCGGTCACTATGGCACTGGATAGGGTCCTTAGAGAAACTGAGCCCTCCAAACTAGTGACATTATGATCCTATGCTCACTCAATATCTGGGGGTTGGGGGGGAAGGCTAAATTCGTGTCACTTAGGGATTGTTTTCGGCAATTAGACCCGTGTTTGATTTTCCTTCAAGAAACTAAGGCTCCGATTGATCAGACTATATCATTTTTTCCCATTCTGTTTCCAGATTGGCATTTGACTGCTACCGATGTGGAGGGTCATTCGGGAGGCCCGATGATCCTATGGGATCCTTGTTGGGCAACCTTCAAGGCCTTCTACTTCTTTGGCAGGATTATCGTTTATGAACACCTAAAAGGTTTGTCTCATAGTGTCACCCTGGTTAATGTATATGCACCAAGGCTTTCTGGGAGAAAATGGATCGATGCGGCATACTAACTATAGAAAGATCGATCATCAGAGGTGACATGAACTATATTCTCGATGGGGAAGAGATATGGGGTACAGGGATACCGGACCCTCTGTCGGACATCATTGGCGGTATATTCCGTGATAATCATCTCATGTACATAAAACCTCAAAAACTGAAACCTACCTGGGTCAATGGCTGAACGGGTGCCAAGTTCATTGCCAAGAGACTTGACAGAATATTGATTCAGGAGGACTTAATCTTACATTTGGGGGAAGTAAAAGCTAATGTGGAGGACATCTTAGTCTCTGATCATCGCCTGACGATATTAGAATTGAACTTTGAGAAGAATTTTCGAGGTTACCCATTCAAATTTAATCGTGTATGGCCGGAAGACTGTGATTTCAATAAATTAGTTAGGGATTTCTTTAAGGAGCATAGAAGGGAGGTGATACTCCTGCTAGTATTCACCTAACAAACTCCTTAAGGTTACTCAAACAGAAAGTTTGGATATGGGAGAGGGACAAAAAAAGGAGGTTCAGACACAGATTAGAAGAGATACATTGATAGACCTCTAAGTTACTGAGGGATATAGAAGAGGGATCCAATTCTATAGAGTCATGGGAGAGCATTAAAGCATTGGAGTTTGGAAAGAAGAAAATTCTATTGACACAGGAAATGACCTGGAGGCTGAAAATCTGGGCCATCTGGTTAAAGGAGGGGGACATAAATTCAAAGTTATTTCACTCATATGTTAATGGAAGGAAGCTCCAGAATGAAATTTGGAATATATCTCATGAAGGAATGGTACATAATACCATGGAGAAGATACAACAAGCAACTATAAAACATTCTGATAACTTCTACAAGGCACGTGAGGGGCTCCTTTGTAACAGAACAAATATGGGCAATCAATGATTACCCAATGATGTTCACGACAGAAGATAACGTGAAGCTGTTGAAAATTGTCAGTATGGAGAAGGTAGAGGTAGTTATAAAATCACTATCTAAAGACAAGAGTCCAGGACCAGATGGGTGGACCCCAGACTTCTTTATCTATTTTTTTGATATATTTTTAAAGGACTTATCAGAAATGGCAGAAGATATTAGAAGGGAAGGGAGAATATGGGGTGCTATTAATTCTATGTTCCTAGCCCTTATTCCCAAGAAGAAAGGTTCAAAGACTTTCGATGAATATAGACCCATTGCCTTATACAACACTCTATATAAAATAACATCCAAACTCATTACAGAAAGAACAAAAGGTGCCTTATCCAACCATATATCAAGGGAACAATTTTGTTTTTTAAACACTCGCCTCATACATGATGTAGTGGCTACAGTGCAGGAGATCATGAACATGATACAAAATAGGAAAAGAGAAGCAACAATGATTAAGTTAGACCTGAGGAAGGCATATGACCGAGTAGACTGGGCTTTCTTGAGGACGATCCTTACCGAGATTGGGATGCACAAGGTGGCAATCGAGTGGGTCATGGGATGTGTCTTCAACAAATTGATGGCCATCCTCATTCATGGTAATGCTTCCAAATTATTTAGACCTGGAAGAGGCCTCTGACAAGGATGCACCCTTTTTCCCATCCTCTTCCTTCTCATCATGGACTCCCTTAGCATCAAGATTAATAAGGAAAATGCTGAAGGAGTGTTTCGGGGAATCAAGATCACCTCCAGAAGGGAGATAACCCATAGCATGTTCATTGATGATGTTATGATCTTTGGTATGTTGATCAGGGAGTGTTGGGAGAGATTAAACTTCATTTTCGAAAATTTCTGCACAGTGTCGAGGATGGCTGCAAATGGAGAGAAGTTGTGCATTTATTTCTCAGAGGGAGACACCAACTATATTGAACAGCTTGGAAATATATTTAATTTTAAAACCAAGCCACTTGGTGAAGGTCTATCTTATCTACGCTTTCATCTGAAACCTGGTACATATCACACAATGGATAATAGACAAATACAAAAAGTGGATAAATGGTCGGTCGTTGAAATGGTTATCAAAAGGAGGCAAGTTAACCTTAATCCAGGAAGTATTACAGTAGCTCACCATATACTGGGCTCACCTTTATATGATCCCAAAAAGCATTATCCATAGGATAAAAGTTTCAATGTCCAATTTCCTCTGGAAAGGAATTAAGGGAGAAAGGAAATATCACATTGCAAGGTGGGATCTTCTCACAATGTTGAAGGAAAGAGTGAGTTGGGGGATATTGAACATGGAATTATTTGGGAAGTCTCTATTGTTGAAATCTATATGGACGTGTATGCATTCACGAGGCATATGTCACGAAATCATATCATATAAATATATTAAAACTCAAGACCTGGAGGAGCTATATTTCACGGGATGGGGATAGATTGACAAGCGATCTGAAATATGGAAGGGGTTTAATAAAATTTGGCTAGACTTCATCAATCAACTAAAGTGGACATTTTGAAGTTCACAGAAGATCATGATTGGTGAAGTTAATATAAGAGGATGCCTAGAGGATTTCACCATAAGTAATCAACTGAGGACATTACTACATGGTAAGGGCATATTTCTCCTGGCACAAGTCATACAACATTGGGAAGAAGATATTCCAAGGTGGAAAGGTTCATATGATGTGGGTCTCAAAGGTGCAGAGGCCACAGAATGTATGGCATATATAGACAATTTGAGAGGCATGGAATGGGGAAAAAAAAATGATGGAGACAAGATCACTTGGTGGGGAAGCCTATACAAGGGCTAAACAAACACAAAAGAAACATATATGGTGATGATCAAATAGAATTTTGGACAAACTGCTAAATGTTGGTTTGCGAAATACTGGAAGGAGAGAAGAAAGAAAAAGATAATCATTTTTTTTGGTGTGTTTGGCGGAACAAAAATTTAACATGGAAAAACTTAATGAAAAGGGGGAAGATAGGTCTCGGCATTTGTTTACTGTGTAGGAACGCTGAAGATGACAACCTACACATCTTCTATAATTGTGTTTTCACAAAAGAAGTCAGATATCTATTATGTAAGCATTTAAATTTCCAGATTCCAAACTATCAGTCAGTCTTCGAATGCACTCAATGGTGGTTCTCAAAAGGTAAAGACTACCGGATCATACCCCTTATTTTACATCGGATAATATGGATTTGTAGAAATCAGAGGATTTTTTAGGGAAGGCAAACCCTGCCAATGGGGATAATGACATACATTGTACATATTTGGGAAGAGTAGAGAGTCAAACAAAAGCCTCCAAGAGATTTATCCAAAATACATCATCCTCATGACATACAATATCCTGCGGGTTATTTTGATGGAGCCATCACAGAGGGGCAGGTGTGGCTGCGGGGTCTAGTTGATGATTCATCCATTATGCCACTATAAGATACATTTTTATGGAGGTCAAGGAACTAATACCGGGGCGAAGCCAATTTCTTTGTGGGGGCTTCTATGGTTTACCAAACAATTATACATTGATAAAATATGGATTTTGGTGACTCTAAGATCCTAATAGATTATCTGAATAATAAAAACCATTTAGCCCCTATACATTTGTCCACTTGGATAAAAAAAATAAATTCATTGGTTAGATCCATTGCTAATATAACTTTCATGCATACCTACAAAGAGAAAAACATGACAGCCGACATGCTATCGAAGAAGGGTCTAAGTGACACCTATGGGAAGATGCATTACGAACTTATCGATGCAGAAGGTACAAGAACAAAAGGTATTGTCAAATTTAATTGAATACAGATGCGAATGAGGTAAAAGGACTTCAGAAGAATGGAGGAGACAATGTTTTGACAGATATGGACTATAAATATCACTCAACTATGAGAAAGAGAATGGAAAGATAGAAAAGGAATATATTCAATTTCAGTTTATATAAAACAGCCGAGCACATACATGTAAGAAGTATGGTAATTATTGGTCAAACAACATTGGTTTCGACAAGAAGGAAGTAAGAACAAGGCTTCTGCAGGAAGATGACAATATAGGAAACACAACTGTAATGTAATATGAAAAACTAATGGATTTTGTAAGAAAAAAAAATGGATTTTGTACTGGTACATAAATATAAACCAAACGTTTTTATGGTTGAAAAAAAAAAACTAATTGAACAATGCTAATTATTTATCTTAAACACACCAAACCCAGTACCTTAAATGCACTGCCAATAATTATGACATAGGCATGTGCAACTTGTTTTGCAATTTGATATTTGATGTCGTCGTTAGTTTTTCCATTAAGGTTTAGGTTGAGGAATTTGTCAAAACATGCAGACAAATGGTGTGACTTGACTAGTCGATTTCAATGGCACGGATGCAGCGTTGTCAACTCAATCTTTTCATGGTGATAAGTTTTTGCAGGATTCAAACACTGCACATAATGAAACTCATCCTGGGTGAGTTTCTAAACATTTGCGAGCAATGATCAAATTTTAGGTGTTAGTTTTAATTTCAATTAGAAGGGAATATATTCATGGTCTTTTTTTAATAAAAATCTTAAAAAGAAACATACATTTTAATTGACATCAATGTATTATTTTTACATTTCATTTTCAATCAAATTTATTCCAAGGTGGTAGGCTTGTGTTAATGTAGGACCTGTTCAAACCCTCCTATATAACTTTGACATCATATATACACCCCTCATAGTCTAGAAGCTTAGCTAAGGAGATTCTATAAGACTTATTTCTGAAGAAAAAAATATTGCAATTATGTTTGATTGTATCTTAAAGCGTAACCAAAATATGTATTGATAATTTCCTGGTGTTGAATTTCTGCATAAGAAACTCCCCATGATATAGACTATGTGATCAAAACCTTTGCATTCATGTTTGAAACTGAATGCGAACGAGTAGGCATGCAAAAGAAAGAATAAAAACGAATGTTAAAATTCATATTATGATTAGACCAAAAAATATACAATGAGATGCGTATACATGTGTGATAGTAGATACCAATGTTCATGCATAAAAAGAGTCCCCATGTGCTCAACTCTACTCAAATTCCAATAATAAAAATAATCACTTCATAGGTGTTTATTATATGACATTTACATTTATTATCATGACTAAAACAAACTTTACATTCACAAGAAGTCCAATTAACATCAACTATTAGATTTGAACTTAACTTATAATGAATATTACGAGTTAAACAATACCAATTGAAATGAAAAGAAGATAAAATTTATCACTTACCGAACTTGACATTCTATTTATAGCAAATGCCATTCTATCTAAAACTAATAATTTGATAATTTTACAAAATCTACTTATTTTCTTTTTGTCGTTGTTGATTGTTATGAGATTCATATTTATCACACTATTAGTATTCATCAAAATCTAAAAGATAAGAGAATCATAATAATAGAATGGAAAATCAAACTTACAACACAAAGCTTCTTAGTGAACCTTTTTGATATTTTGGAGTGTTTGTTGATGATATTCTCCACTTCCCCTAGAAATTGTCATAAATCATTGTTGCATTAGTAATCAGGTTCTTTAAAATGAATTTTATATACCCAAATTAAACGAGTTACGTTGCAATATTATCTTCTCAAATATTGCATTAAAAAAAATGTTTGTTGCATTAGTAATTAAGTTATATTAACATGAATTTTATATACCCAAAATAAACCAATTACCTTCCAATATGATCTTCTCAAATATTGCATAGAAAAAATGTTATTGGTTGACAGTTGGAGGTGTACTAACCTCCAAGTTTCATCAAAATTGAAGGAATTACAACCAAACCCTGAGAGAGATACCATCTGAGGTTTTATGTGTTTATTGTTGTAATTAACCATATCTGTTATGAAATTTTCAAGTGTTGTAGCCAGTTGGAACATCATATTAAGTCCTCCCCAAAGTTTTGGACTAACCATCTCTAAGAGGTACATCGGAACAACCTTGACACATTCAAACAAAATATTTTCAACCTATTCATTCAAATTCAAACCAAAAACTCTATAAAATGAATTCCTTCATATATTATCAAAAGATATGGAAACCAAAAGTCATTCAAATCCAAAATAAAATGCCTGCAGACCCAATTAATTCAAACTCAGAAGAAAAACATTTTCCCCCAAATCAGTTTAAGTGGAACTAAAAAATTTGTAATCCCAAATCAATGAGATTCAAAGAAATATATTAAAGCCAAAAGAATGGGTCATTATTTACTTGCAAGTTTTTCAACGAACTTCTTTCAAAATTGAAAAAACCCATACAACCATACTGATTTGAAAATCCAATTACAACTCCAAGAATCATGCGCCCAATAAAGAGCATGGACAAGTTTTGGGCACAAGAGTTCATAGATGCCCCTATAATAAAACTAATACCTCCCCTGATAATAGTGGCCTTGCGACCATATTTCCTTGTCATAGGAGATGCACATAGGGAACCAATCCGGCTTGCAATGTAGAGGGATGAGGTGGACA
The DNA here is from genome assembly GCA_034641835.2 of Pinus albicaulis. NCBI lineage: Eukaryota > Viridiplantae > Streptophyta > Pinopsida > Pinales > Pinaceae > Pinus > Pinus albicaulis. The sequence goes on from CM076582.1 coordinate 280,925,232, forward strand.
TAGCCAAACCTTGGTTGTTGTACTTTGTAATAATCACTCTCATGGGAATGTTCATTTTTCTTGCGGGGAAATAATTTTTGGAGAAAATGATTCATGGATGTCACTCCCCCTGTCATTCATAGCACAACTCAAAATTCAACAAATCCATTAAAGTAAATAAGTTTCCATTATTTTCTTCTCATCGTGATTAGTTCGTAACATTATTTGCTAAATTATACTATAAACTGGAACTAAAATATTTGCAAGAATTGAACGTACATATAGGAGATATTAATATCATATCTAAATATGGCACCCCCAACAACAACAACAACATAGAGTGTTACATGGTCATGGTATACCTGAGTCCTTTCCCCATACAATTCGTAGTCCATACAGAGATTTGTTTTTCATCTTGTAAAAAATATATAGGAAATGGGTTCAAGGAATATACCCTAATCACTCAAGACATGTGATCTAAATCCAAAACCTCAGATTTGATATATCTATAGTCATGAAGAATGAAAGGCATATTAACTATTTGATGTGTATGAGAGAAAATATTTGGCTAATATAATCCTCTCCCTCTAGAATAATTTTTATTGGTGGTCATGCTTCCTCAGGCCTTTAGGGGTAATGAGGTCTTTTCCTAGAAATTTTCTATGTTGGTTTATGTTGTTTCAATTTCTAGCAAGAAATCCATGTGCTTAGGGTCTCACTTGGGGGATGTACTCATGATTTTCCTTTGGTATTGGTTCAATATTTACTTTAATAGAGGTAAAATGAAAGCCTATCATGGGTGTCATTTTCTTTTGTTGGTTCTTTGTTATGTGTGATCGCACCAGTGGGTGAAGTAACTTCCCCTCCACACTCTTTTTTATTTTTTTTGCATGGATTCAGTGTCTACATTGTTGGTGTTATATCTTAGGGAGTATCTTATAATGGAAATCACAATATTTTTCATTCAGGCTTATGTAAGTTTAGAGTCTCTTTTTCTTTTTCTTCAAAATTTTCTTTTTGTTTCCTCTTGTAGTTGGATTTTTGTTCGCATGGAGTCCCCTTTATCTTCTTGTTTACTCCTTTACTTTCTCTTGGATGGACTTTAAAACTTCCCTCAGTTGTTATGTTTGGTTTTTATTTCTTAGTCCCCTCTTTCCCCATGTATTAATATTGCGATTTTCTCTATTTCAATGGAATTTTGGGTGGTCCAAGAAAGGTAAATTCCCTTCCTCTTTGTGTTTTCGTTTGGTCTTCTATAATTCTCTTCTTTTTGTCCTCATGAAGAATTAGTCTATTGGATTGGAAGCACTCTCTTTTTCTCTGGGATATACTCCAACCGATTTGATAGCCATGCTTAGAAGGAGTGGTTCAAGAGGACAAAGGGGGCGGAGAAAATATATACCTCACCCAGTGTCTCATGCTCATGCAAGAGTATAACATTCTATTGAAATTTAGTATAATAATACTCCCTCTCATGTCAAGTAAGAGATTGAAGAAGTTGAACAAGGTGCTACAATTGACCATCGTTTATTCTCGTACACTTAGGTTGAGGAACAAATTGGACATTGGGTCCCAGATACAAGTAATGCCAAGACAAGACATACCTAGCATATGAAAAATGTGAATATACTAGTAAATGAAGACTATCATGGGAAAAGAACTAGGTGAGTGGTTAGAGGAGCAGTAAAATATTTTACCTTAGGTAGATGAGATACAATGGAAAATTATAAATTTGGATAAGAAGGTATCTGTGATAGCTAAGAAGCTAGAAAATATATAACTTGTTCATTTGAAGATAAAAAGAATCCACCTGAAATCATTCACGAGGATTCTCCAAATGTTTTTTTTTGTATCCCATGTTAGTTATCAGTATCAGTTTTGTCATATATTTTAGAATAGGAGGCTTTATAGTCTCAAGCATAGGTCAAAGGTGCCAAAACAATGATTACCTATTTGGTTTTATAATTTTGTTGAAAATTTCACATGGTCTAAGACAATTACGTTATGCTATTGGACCATTTATTACAGGTAAAAAAATTTCTCATAAAATTTCATGTATGTGTGTGTGTATCGTAATGAGAATTTCTAGAAAATCATTTCAAAATGCCACCTACAACAATTACACTACATACAATTACTTTGTAAATGCCACAAAAGGGCTAGTTACCACATAGTAGCTACTCTGCCATACTCATATTGATGCCAAAAATAAGCTAAGCATATGTAGCAGATCTAATCTACACATCAAATGCATATGCTCATGGGTCGTCTTAGTAATTATCAATTGGTTACCATCATCAACACAAAATTTGTTTTACTATAATTTAGATAGATTTAAACTACTACTATATAGCGCATAAATTTTCAATTTTTACTTTGATTTAGTTATATTTAAACTAAATTAAGCAGCAACTTTATTACAAAGCAAATCCTCATAGACATGCTCAAACTCAAATTGTAACAATTATTTCTAATTTAATTTAACTATACTTTATTACAAAGAAAATCTTCATAAACATGCTCAAACTCAAATTGCAACATTTCTATAATTACATTAAGCGGCATGTAATAGCTACCCATAAACATTTTCAAGATCACATTGCAACATTACTAGATTTAAATTAAGCGGCAGGTAGTAGCTACCTTGTAGCCTTGTTTAGGTATTAAATCTCGATCAAAGTTGTGACTAGGTTGTAGTCGTTAACTAAAAGCCAAAGTTGTATAGCAAAATTGAAAAAGAGTTGTGGCATCTTGTGAAGTATCAGTCTCAAATCTGGGTTGGAATGAAAATGATATAAAAGTTATATACGTGATGTTAGATAGATATTGAGAGGTTGTATTTATGAAATATAGTTGGTGTTTATACTGATTTAGATTCAATGAAGGGTGAAAATGGAAATAGTCCTTTATGGTTATAATTTTTCAATGATTTTATTAAGTTGGGTTTAAGGTGGTATTTCAAAACTAAAATATTAGTTAAATTTGATGATTTTTACCATTCTAATGTTTTTTATTTATTTATTTTAATATAAAATGTTGAACTTGAAATTTTTGAATATATTGACGATAAAATCACCTTATGATAATTACCAAATTCCATCCCTAATTGTATTTATTAATTCCTCATTGAAATTAGTGATTTGGAAAAATCAATGATGATTGTATGAATACTCTAGCTTTTATATGAAAAATGTAGAGTGAGATAATGCATAAAACGAAAGGATTGGTAGAGGGTATATAAATTGAGAGTTCCATTTACATGATTTTTTTTTTTATTAATTATTTAAATATGATTATGATATTTATTTTATTAATATTTTTCTGAGAATAATTTTTTTTAATATAAATTTTGTACTTTATGTTGATCATAAAATTAAATGAAACAAGTAAAATTATATGAAATAAGTAAAATTATAGATCTACATATTAAAGAATAAATAAATATGTTGAATGTTGTTTATTATTGTGAAACTAGTTAATGATTTAGAAAAATTATGTAAAGTTATTATTTATGTAATTTAAAATTTTTTACAAATGATAGGAAAATTATGTATAGTTATTATTTATGTAATTTCAAAGTTTTTGCAAATGATATTGAATAATTTTTCAAATTTTTTCAATTATCATGCTCAATCTTATTAATTATAATGTATTTTTAGGATGAGCAATTGATCCCAACTTTCAACATGATGAGTTGAATTGAAAAAATGATTTTATAAATAATAAAACAAATTTGAACCCACTTTTATTGCTAAATAGGAATTTAGCAGGATTATAATATTTCAAACAATAATAATATATAAGGTTATTTTGAAGAAATTCATGATTGTTTTACAAGGACTAAAGTTGACATCCCAAGATTTGAAAGGTCTAAACTTAGACATGTTCAAATTCAATTATGAATTAATAGAATGAAGAGGAGCCATGGTAACTGTCCATTTGAAATTTCTATTTCCAAGTACTAAATAGACCCATTTTATAAAAATTGGGATCTATAGTGAACATACTAACATTCTACTTGTAAACTACATGTAAAATCTCAAAATCAAACAAAAAATTGTTATGTCACTTTTATTATTTTTATTGAATAAGTAAAAGACCCTTCAATCTAATTATTCTATTCTCTCATAGCCTTTTTATTACATAGCATACAATGGTCTATTAGTGAGCATGTGAGTTTCAACCTTTTAATTCAAGGTGTGAAATGACATTATGTGAATTAGGATAGAGACAAGTTTTTTTACCCATCCCCAAAAACCCATAATCTCTTTAGGGAATGCATCTTGTATTTATGTTAAATTCTATAACCACCATATAATATGTCCTTATCTCAAAGTTTTGTCTCATACCTTACGTTTTTTATTTCCTCAAATCCAATTTAAAAAAATATCTAGATATTATATATAACCACATATATGTATGTATATCAACCCATGCCCAAAGGCCTATAATTTCTTTAAAAAATGCATCTTGTATTTATATTAGAATCTATAACCACCATACAACATGTCTTTATCTTAAAGTTTTGTAAAATACCTGATTTCTTTTATTTTCTCAAATCCAATTTTAAAAAATATGTAGGTATTATATATATATATATATGTATATACCCACATTAAATATTTATTAATAAATAAATAAATATATCTAGTCTCTTTTTTTTAAGAGAGGAAAATAAACATAGGTAGACGGAAATGTGAATGTCCATTGACTTGATTGTGCATTTTGGGTCTCATGGCAACAATTTTAAACCAACACCACACTTATTATGCCTCTTGAATCTCTTTCATCATGGCAATTTTAAACAAACATGGACCTTGACAGGTGAGGTAAAAATTTATTTAGCCATATCTAATTTATAGCCATATGTAATTTCATTTTTACCTCACTTGTTACCAGTCAAATTGCATGTCTTAAAATTTCCACGAAGAAATCTGGAACAGCTACGAAGAGAAATTCGTTGATAGGCCATACGACCTGGCTCTGGATGGTTGCTTCCTTCTAGAAATCTTGAGGACTCTGGGTGGAGACGAGTTAAAATGGGAAGGTAGTAACTACTATGAACCGATTTTTGAGAGGAGAAAGATTCAATTCACTGGATTTGATATACTGAATGACATTTTGATGCTTGAGAATCAGGTACCCGTCACAGTTCTCCTAAATCTACTCGAATTGGATTTCAACTCGGTCCATACTGCTGAGAAATATCTTTTTGATGTGTTGGTGAAAACTCCAGGGACCAAATTCTACCCTTTTGATTATGAATATGATATGGGAAAATGGTCCTAGACACCACCAGATGAACAAGTTCATCATTTTCTGGGTTTGTTGTACAGACTCATTGTGCTTCCGCCTTCCAATGATGCTGAAGAGCGTGCAATTCAAATCGACAACAACGGAAAAAAATAATCAAGTAAGGACGTCATATATTGCATCTCCCCTATAGTAGAATTAAGTAATGTTGGCATCAAATTTCAGCGATGCAATGGAGGCATCAAGCAAATATATTTTGATCAGAAGAAAGCCACAATTTATCTTCCCCCAATAAATGTCACGGATCACACAGAGGTACTCTTCCGTAACTTAATCACCCTTGAGCTATGCAACGCATCTGTAGATAATTACGTTACGTGTTACTTGAGTTTGATGAACAACTTGATTGACACGGAAAATGATGTGGTAGTGCTAAGAAGGAGTGAAATCATCAAAAACTACCTTGGGAGTGAAACAGAGGTTGCTAAGCTCTTCAACGGTTTATGCAAGGGAGTCTCTCTACCCCCTGAAGATGTCTTCGAAGAAATGCAATATTATGTGATGAAGCACTACAGAAGTAACTTCAAGGTCTGGTTTGCCCAGTTCATTAAAGACTATTTCTCATCCCCTTGGAAATTTCTAGCTCTCTTGGGGGCAATTCTGGCATTGGTGCTCACCTTGGTGCAGACCATCTTCTCCATTAAGTAGTTTTATCTTTCTCCTACTGAATGACTTTTGTAAGGGTTTAGTATAGGGATATTTCTAGTCATTTATATATGATTTCTAGCTCTCTTGGGGGAAATTCTTGCATTGGTGCTCACCTTGGTGCTGACCATGTTCTCCATTGAGTAGTTTTATCTTTTTCCTACTCCTACTGAATGTCTTTTGTAAAAGGAAAGTATGGGGACATTGCTGGTCATTTATATATGATAGGTAGACTTGATTATATGACTTTTTGGTGTAACCTAATTCATTTGGATCGTGTTGTAGCCTTGTTGGGCATTATTCTCGCTATTTAGATGGGTCTTGGTTGGAAAACAGAAAGAAAGACGCATTTATCTGAGCATTTATTCAAGGTATTGAGATGGCTCTCTAGTGTGGAGTGTTTGATAGGGAATTGAATTCTTTGAATCGTTTATTGTTAATTTATGTTAATGATTAATTTCTATGAGTTTACATATATTTAATACCTTATTATATGAGAAATGAGAGACATGAATACTTCTAAGATCTTCCAAAAGTTGGTTTATGTTTGATTTATTGATCCTTGAGGTGGGAAATGTTTAGGTTTTGGGTCTTACAACTCTAGTAATATATTTGGGAGTTTCATTTATTTTACATGTCTTATTCTATGAGGAAGCACTTCATAGATTTTTCAAAACATGCGTTATTAATTATTTGAATTATTTATTGTTGATTAGTGGGTGGGAAATGTTGATGTTGGAATTAACTCCTAACCACCGGCATGAATAAGCAGTGGCAGCAACCCACATTTCATCAATTTTGATTGCAGAGAAGGACAAGCACAGATCCATAGAGCCGGAGGCACTTTCACGCAACCACAGCAAACTGAGTACCATGGCCATCCTTTGCACTTATTTCTTCAACCACCGCTTTGACTTACCTTTTTCCTGGAGCGCGTAATCGCAAGCTTTTTGTTTTAAGCTTAAGCCCTTTGGCCATATGTTATTTTACCACTGATGCGATATCTGGCAGGACCCACACTTACCTCCATCGCACTTTGCAAACCATCACAAACCTTTGTTATCCGTTATTTCCTTTGTATTTTATTTATCGCACTTACCGTTGTTTACCACCCGCATTTATCGTACTTCGCATATCTTATCACTTATCGTTTAAGCCCCGCAATGAACCATGCGATGTTGCGATGTGATATCGCAATGCACATCACAATCACAACTTCTTAACTTTACCTTCGGCAGCCCGCATTTATGTTATATGTTTTGCGATGCGATATCGCTGTCACATATCGCAATCGCACAGATTTAAGTTTCCCGTAAAGCGCTCGCAGGCTATGTTATTATGAATGTGATGCGATGGTGCCACGTCACATCGCACATCGCAGTTCGCAAATGTTTAAGGGATAGCACCATAATTAAAGTTTGATATCACCGATTTGTGCAGATGTGATGTGGACTCAGAACTACATTGAATAATATTTGAGATCCACCCTTTTGTGTTTTGAATGTGTTTTTTATGTGTTTTCGTGTATAAACCATAATACAGTCTGTGTGCCGTTTTAATGAAAGAATGGGTCTTTTGACAGCCCAAGGACGATTGGTTATTGAACGCTCATTCAATAATTGAATTGCATTGAATACCATTAGGCTTTATAGGCTTTGACCATTTTGTATAAGATATATAATTTCATGTTTTATGTAGAAGAGTAGAATGAATTGAAACTCAGAGAAGAGTTGAATAAATTGAAAAAATAGTTCTGCTCCTAAGTTACGATGTCTATCTGTGTGTATGTTTGACTGTTAATTCCGCAGAATTGTGCATTCTCTGTATTGTGGGGGAAGCATCCCTCTGTGTTATTGTTTCGTTCAACATTTCCAACAATTGAGATTTTAATAAATATTAATTTAAGATTAGAAGTAATTAGTTTAATAAATGTTTTAATTTTTTAAATAAAATTGTAAATTATTAGATAAATATATTCAATATTCTAATTTTTTTTTATAGATATTATACCATTCAATTCAAACTGATAGTTTTATATAGTCCCTGCTAACAAAATTTACCCCAAAAAATTTGGCCAAAAGACCAATTCATCTATGTTAAACTACACTGTACGATTATTGCGCCGAGAGGCGCATTCTATAGCCCAGTATGACCCCGATGTGTAAGTATGTCGGAAGCCAAAATAGTATGACCCCGATGTGTAAGTATGTCAGAAGCCAAAATAAAAATAAAAAAATTAAAGAAAATTTAAATAATAAAATCCAAATAATGTCGGCTTAAGTAATAACTTATATAACCATATAAATGAACAAACAAAAATTCATTAAAAACAAATTTAAACAATATAAATCTAAAATATGAAAAGGTTTATGAACTCTCAAAAAATAGATATGGTAAATAAATAAAAATACAAATAAACGCGAGGTATGGTAAATAAACAAAACCTTTTTTTATACTTACACCAAAAGAGATATGGTAAATAAAAAAATATATAAATAAACAAGAGGTATGGTAAATAAATAAAACATATTTTTATACTTAATCGGAGGTATGGTACATAAATAAAAATATAAATAAACTAGAGGTATGATAAATAAATAAACCTCTTTTTATATTTACTCCATAAACCTCTTTATATTTACAAAAACTCAAAAAAGGTTTTTTAGGTGAAGCCTCTCGGCCAAATACCATGGGACAAATACCATGGTCCAAATACCATATTTATAAAAGAGACATGGTAAATAAATAAATATAAAAGAGGTGTAAAGAGGTAAGGTAAATAAATAAAAATATATCAAATAGGACTAGAAATCAACATCTAATTATATATGACGTCTATGGGCCGAATACCATGGACCAGATTATTTCAATACCATGCAAAAAAACATTATTAACCCTAACATTAATATTGAAATAATAATAATATTATTATTATTATTAAATCTAATGTTCATATTAATATATTATAATACTAATATTATTAAATTTAACAAATTTAGATTAATAAAATAATAAATTTGTGATATTATAATATATGTTAATATATCATGATATATATATTAACTCTAGATATATATGGGAGGGAAGAATAAAGACATATGATAGAGGTGGGGAAATTGGGGGAGTGACAAGGGAGAGATGGAGATAAACTAAAGGAGAGGGGAGAGGAAGAATGAAGAGAGAGAGAGAGAGGGAGAGGAGTGACAGAGGTATAGAAGGGTAAGAGAGGGAAATGGAGACATAAAAATGGAGGGGGGAGAGAGAAAGAGAGATGGAGGGAGAAGGAGAGAGGATTGGAGGGTAGAGAGAGAGAGAGAGAGATAAGGTGAAAGGTAGAGGGAGGTAGAAGAGAAAGGGATACAGAGGGAGGATGAGAGGAGGAGGAGAGGAGGGATAGAGAGATGGAGTGGGAGGGGGAGAGAGGGAGGGAAGAAGAAATATATAGAGTGTGAGAAGTGGAGATAGAGGGAGTGAAAAGGGAGAGATGGAGAGTGTGTGTGTACGTTTAGGGGTGAAATAAAGAGACATCGAAGGAGTGATGGATGTTAGTCATCAGTATTTTTACTTGTTAGTGATGACTAGATCCATAACTGAGTTTTCTAGAAGTTGATCTCCATATGTCAATTTGTCATCTAGAAAACCCTCATAAAACTTTTTTCGCCCTCCTACTTTTCAGTCCGCCCATGTCAAGGTTAAACCTCATTATCACTATCCTATCTAGCTTTAGCCCTACTAGTCTGCCCATCAGCTCTAAAAGGACAAACCAAGTCTGTTTCAAAAGCCTCCCCTAAGTTAGGAAGTGGCGCTTTAAGGCATTTTACCCTTGGCAACCATCAAAAGGCCAAAAACCTCCATCTGCTACAGACCAATCATAACAGACCTCCCACTCTGCAAATGAAATTGATCACAGCCCTAAGTCGCGCCACTTACACACCCCTAAGTCTCAGCACTGCATAGACCACAGTCTCAAACTGATTTTAGGTGTTTTGCAGTGTTTTATGGATTTGACAAAGACAGGTTACATGTCATCATCTCAGAAGAAATTTCCTGAATCTACATTTAGAAGAACAGCTGCTTCTCAATGTAAACATGAGCCTGAGATACATCTGCAGGGTAAGGAGTTACTCATCAAAACCTTGCAGCTTCCATTCAGCATGAAATCACAGTAGAAGAAAGACAACACTGTCAAACAGACCAGTAATTTGTCATGGCCAAGAACCTCCTTCATCTACAAGCAGAGGGTTAAGGCGCCTCCTTCATCTACAAGCAGAGGGCAATGGCTAATATTGATTTGAAGAAATTACAAAACTGACTATAAGCACAGGTTTGCTTTTACTAGACAGTGAAACAGTGATTCAAGGTTTCTGAAGGAAAGTGATGATCAAAACAGGGCTAAGATCTGAAATATGCAAGACAAAAGAAAGCAGGGTTTTTTGGTCTTATGTCCTAAGAAAGAAGATAAATTGAAATTTCCAGCATCATCATCATGGCGCATCAAAAAGAGACTCCATTGATCAAAGTTGTCATGACAAAATACCTCTGTAGGGGTGTTAATATGAATAGCTCAAATCAGTCTTGAGCAGGAAAATACTTCAGTAAAAAGGACCTCTGTGTACTCTTATGTTTTTGTTGGGTTGTGGAATATAGCCTATGGTCTCTAGATATACATAGAGGAAAATGATTCAAATGGTATACAGCTCCAGAAATAAACCATCTTGTTGTCATTCAAAGAGCCAGTTGCATCTACAGCCAAGCAACACCTGTCATTTGATTAGATTTACACTGCAGACAAGATTGTATTATAAAAACCCAGAGCAAAAATATATTTGATCTAGTTTGTCTCTTACAAATAGGTATACAAGATCATCATATGCAAAAAGGCACTTTGGTATATTCTCAGCGTCTGGAGAAAACTTCAAAACAAACATAAGCATGTTCCTTCTAAAAAGGTCAAAGGTACCTTATCAATGCCTTTTGAGTAAAGGAAGAAGTGTTGAAAAATTTCCTTTTAAAAATGGGCAGAGGTGGAAAGGTCTGATTAAATGCAGTTACATTTGGCACCCACTGTCAGAAAAAGAACCCAAGGGACACCTAACAGTTACATCTTTTTCACAGTAGAGCTTCTTCCTCCAAAATATCAAAAAGACCTCATATAACTCAAAGTGGCAGTGGATATGGCATATGAAAGGGAATAGCTGGAAAGGGAATTTGAATTTACAGTTGAGTTTTTCCTCCTATGCAAAAGGGTAGTTGCATTCAAAGGACATTATTATAAATCCTCCACATGGTTCAGAGCATTTTTGTTCCGCAAATGCAGATATCAAAAGGGGAAACATTTGTTTATTTCTCATCAAGAAACAGTGGAAGTTTTACAAATCCTAAAAGATATCAGTTTATGTCTTGAATGGAGAATGTTTCAAGTGTTGAAACAAGGGTGGTTTCAAACGAAAAACCCTCACCGATCAATATGAAAAGGACTTCGGCTTTTTCATTTTCAAAAGGGTGAATTAAATGTGGCAAACCATTTCGAAATTCCTCAAAACACCTAACGAAGCCCCTCTTGTTGTTTCTTTGGACCGGAGAAAGAAGATTCAAATAAGTTAACAGAGTTTTTTGGGCTCAGAAGTTGCGCGGCGCGCCTGTATAAACGCGCGGCGCGCCTGTACAAACGCGCGGCGCGTTTGGGCGCACAATTTACAAAGGAAAACACAGGCGCGCGATGTGCCTGTAGGTGCACGCAGCGCGCCTGTAGGTTTGGGTCGGGTCGGCCCGACACGACAACCCGACTATTATTTGCGCGGCGCTCTCTCATGCCAACACACCGCGCATATGATCAAGCATCCAAAATGCCTCCTAATCGATCCTGAAGCAAACCAAACTCCTCCAAAGCGCCATCATCGTTTTCAAAGGTATTTGACGTGCCACTTGGCTTGTTTAAACATTTGTTGAGTGTTGAAGAAAAGGATGAACTCCATAGTATAAATCACGATGTTCAGTTTTTCTTAAGAAAGAGGTGTTTTATGTTGGAAATTCGAAGTTGCTGTATTATTGTTTTCCCAAGGTGAGCCTAGCAAATTTGGTGCATTTCTACTGATGCCAAAGACCTTGCAGACTGCCCTCAAAACAATATTGAAAGGTAGGGGACAGTGTTTGAAGGAAGAAACATGGTAGTTAAGAAATGAAACAGTGGTCCTATTACCAGCCACAGTAATCATACATGTATAACTTGGCTATTTTTCAAGGTTTTCCTCGGTATGGCGAGAAACAAGGTCATGACTGCCTTCTGACCACAGACAGACCATTAGTGGGTAAAGCAGTTTAAACAAGTTGCAAAGTGTGGTTAGAATCTGTGTGATGAGTAGTAACTGCAAGGGCAGTGCTTTGGATAAGAGGAGTTTTTGATTATTTGTCTACTACAAGGATATTCATGCTTGCACCAAAGCACAAAAAGCTTGGTGACCTACCTAACATAGAAAGTCAGTTAACTATGTATGCCTCTTGTATGACTGTGCACTTGTCATTATAAATAATGGCTTTGTGACATACAAAGGGAGCAGTTTTTGGTCAAAGAAGAGCTTTGATTATTTATAATTCCTGTAGTCTTTTTGTCAAACACCCTAGAAACTTTTCAAGCTCTGTCACCTTGTCATATGACCAGTGAATTCTGACTGTGTGTATACCCTCTGGTTGACTGTCTCTATATTTTGAATTTATTGGTTGAGTGGCCTAAACAGAGAGCAGTGTTTTTGAATCAAAGGCTTTTGTTTTTTCCTTCTTCTACAAAGACAAGGGTGCCCTATTACCTCAAATATCAAAGCTGGGTACCTTTACATAGGAAAGTCACTTTGACTGTATTTTTTCTCCTTTGATTGTGTATTCATTATGGATGTTGACTGATTGATATAAAAAGGCTAGAAAGGCATCATTCTGAAGGAAACAAAGGTCTTACACCAAAGAAAAGCATTTTCACACTATCTTTGAAATCACTTGTTGCTTAAATAGCGAAGTTGACAGGATAAGACAAAGTTTGGTTTAAAGAAGGCATTCCAAAGACTTGGAAGCAGTTTGGTGTTTCAAGAGTACATCTAGATCAAGATGCCCCTCTAGGCAATACAAAAGGATCAGCATGACAGTGGTAAAGGTAAGCAGCAGCAGGAGAAAGAGGAAGAGAGTGCTGAACAGCAACAACTCAGCAGTTTGACAGTAGCATAAGGATGATGATCAAAGACAGCAGTTTCTAGAAGAAAAGAAAGAAAAACACCTTTAAACTCGGAGTTTGGGCCCCAGCTTCAGAACATGTTGCCAAAGACCCTTGAGGGTCATACACACCAATTTTGGGCCCATTTTGACAACTTTGGGTTTTTTGGCATTTTTGGGTTTTTGGTCAAAAACTCATAAATTCGCCATTTCATTTTGAGGATTCGTCAAGGGATGAGAATGGTACCATCGGATGCCATAATTTCATAAGCATGTCCTCGGCAATTTTCAGAGCGTTTGGAGATCATTTTCCCCTTCAAAACAACGAAAAAGGCTCGCATTTTGCACACTCTGCCCGGTCTATCAGCAGACTGTAATTTTCTGGCTTTGTACACACAGGTATAGATTTGGAGGACTTCTGGGCATCGGATTGGAGAAATTTTAGTTGAGCAGGAAAGTAGACACTCGGAGCTTTCCAACGAGCTATCATGAGCCTCGTTTTGACATCAGGAAGGCTGCCAAATGTTTCCGGAAAGTCAGGGGACCTTTTTCTGATATGAATTTGAAGTATTTTTGTAATTTTTGAACCTCAAAAATCTGCTTTTTCCAAATGTGCGTTTAGCTATTTTTACACTTGGAAAATGATGCAAAGTCAATTAAATTCCCCTTTTTAGCAATTTTTAGATATTTTATGAGATATTTTGTTCCTTGGGCTTTGCAAAGCCTCAAGGACAAGTTTAGATATTTATTTTGAACCAATGGCTAGCTAGTTGCCTTGGTTGGTTTTCCTCCTTCTTGGCCTATTTATTCCATGGGCTTCATTGTAAACAGAGGCTGAACTTGAGAAGAGAAGCAATATATTGGTCATATGAGCTTTGGAGAAAATACTTGTGCTATGCTTTTGGATTGCCTCTTGAATGTTCTTGGATGGATGATGAAGGATTGTTGATGGATTCCATGACATGGTAGAATGGTATAGTGTTTCTTGCTTTGTTGTTGTCTTCTAGTTTTCATTCGTGATACATGTTTCTTGCTTGCTATAGATCAGTGGAGAATAAATTTGAGATATGCCCATGGAGGCACCTCAAATTTCCCGAATCTTCATAGCTTTTATGTTTTCTTCTTCCTTAGTTGCACTAAAGAATTCTTAACTGCTCTTTAGTAACTTAAGGATATTGTTGCTAGTTTCATTAATAGTTCTATGCATGTTGAGTAGGATGTATGGTGTGCCCTGCTTACCTATGACTGTCCATAGTTCCATACATGAAACTATCTCTTTGACTGATTAAGATTATCATTTTGTTTGAACCAAGGAGGCCTAGTCCCGATCTAGCCCTTTGCCTAAAAACTATGAAAGCTTGTTTGTCAAAGTGCCCAATAACTTAAAGACTGTGTTTAGGCGTTCCGACATAGTATTTTGAGTTGTTAGTCCTTCTTATGTGTTTTCCCCAAAGCCTGATAGCCATTTCCCAAAGTTAGAGGGTCTTATACTTCTATGCATGGCTGGAATGTTTGTTTCGATGTGTTGATTAGTTTATAGTTACATGTTGCATGATTAAGGGTTTTCTTTACCATGTTTATGTTATCTATTAAACCAGTGATGCTTGAAACTCTTTTTTATTCACAAAATTGATGTCCATTTACTCCATTTTGCCCAAAGATCCTTTCTACCTTGAAATCAAATCGGCCCTTCAGCAGCCTTACATCATCATCTAATAGCTTTCTTGACTTTTTGACCCCATAGCCCAGTTAATCTACATCTTGTTATCTATCTTTATGTCTTTGATCAGTTTCATCCCTCACAACTTAAAAAACAAAAAATCAAAAACTTACTTCATAACTAGCCTAAAATCAGAATACAATAAGCGAAAACACCGATATCTTTTACAGATAATAGAGAGAGCCCTCTCTGAGTCCAGGAAGGCTAGGTCCTCGGGCTCCAAAGCTTGGTTTGATGTTACATCGTCATTTGGCTCACCAATCGGCCAAATCACGGGAACCTAACATAATGGCGATCACGGTGGGACCTTGAGTCAAAACATCCTAGGTATCCCTTAGGAAGTCTCAAAATCTCAGTCAAACTTAGAAGAGTAGAATCTGGTTGTCTCACCATCCTAGCAAAATGATGAATCAACTATAGGACACTCTTCCAAACCTCAAGACTACATAAAATTTAGAAAAACCCCAAAAAACTCCCTTAGATTGGTTTTTGTCAGTACTGGTGGTGGACCATACACATATACCTCAAAACAACTAAAAATCCACCTGGCAACTCCACTAGCCTCCAATAGGCCTTACTACCTTGCTAAATTTTAGAATACCATCTAATTTATCCACCTCATCGCCAACCTAACATAATGGCGATCACGGTGGGACACTGAGTAACAAAAAAATTAGTTCCCTCATCTTTAGAGACTTTTGAGAATACTAGCTGATTGACTTATCCCACTGCTCACTAACATAGTGACACTCACAGTAGGACCTTCCGAGTTAGTGACAATCTAACTACACCTTAGTAACTCCTGAAGTCTCAATCAAGTTTAGTAAACTTAGATATTGTCTGTAGAGTAGAAAATAGCTTTTTCACCATCTTAGCAAAATGATGAGTCAGTTATAGGAAACTCTTCCAAACCTCGTAGGCACATAAAACTCAAAAAACCCCAAAAAACTCCCTTAGATTGGTTTTTCTTTCAATGTTGGTGGTGGACCATACACACATATCTCAAAACAACCAAGTTCCACCCGGCGACTCCACTAGCCTCCAGTAGGCCTTAATATTTTACCGAGCTCTAGGTTACTACCCGATCAACCTATCCCATCGCTCACTAACATAGCGGGAGATGGTGGGACATTGAGTACATGACGGTCTAGCAAACTCTTATAGACTCTTTAGTCCTTTAGATACTTAAACAAGCAAGCAGTCCATAAGATCATTTAGAGTAAACTCTTTTTGTTATCGCCACCCTAGCAAAGTGTTGAAACAAATTTAGAAAACTTTAAACCATAGATTGCATATAAAACTCAGAAAATCCAAAATATTTCCAGACTGGCTTTACTTTAGTTACTGGTGGTGGACCATAGCTAAATATTTTCAAAAACAAACAAGTTCCACCTGGCGACTCCACTAGCCTCCAGTAGGCCTTTTTCCCCACTAGTCCTTATAAAGACTCCTAGGAATGCAGTAAGTAAACCCAAACATCCTGATGGAGGAAGACATGGTTCAACACCTGAGGACACAAAGGAGATATGCTCCGATGAGCAGAGAACATATCCCTGGTTTCCCACACAAAATGGCAACAGATGTAAATTGGTTCGAAGACCTACCTGTCTTTCGAAATGAAAATATTGAAAACCCATTTTTGCACCTCATCAAATTTCATATGCATGTATGTAGCTTAAAGGTTGAATGGCATGAGGACTGCCTTATGAAAATGTTCATGGGTACATTAGAAGAAGAGGCAAGAGAATGGTATGAAAACCTAGAACCTCGTACCTTGTTTTCTTTGAAGGATTTCCACAAAATATTTTGTAAACGCTATATAGGGCATTGTCCATCTTTATCATTGGCTGAAAATTGTTGTGATCACTCTGAAAACCTCATACAACACATTGTAAACATTGAAGAACACTACGGAAATTGGCATCCTGAGGAGTTTTTAGAGGAGGTCCATAATTTTCTTACCCAAGCCAACAATCAAGATGACCAAGAAGAGTTGATCCTAGATGAAATCCATCAAGAAATAAGAGAGGATCCACAAGAACTCTTTGAAAAGGTTGAAACAGATAACAATCCATCTGCCCTTTCATATAAAATACAAGAGGACATTCAGCCACAAGATAAACTTCCACAAAAGATGGAAAGAAATTGTTGCCCCATCCAAAGAAAACAGAAAATACCTTCTCCCTTAACTGAACAGGAAATAAATCAAATAATAAACACGCAGACAGCCTCTGAAACTTCATGTAACCAAAACTTCGCTGATTTTTCTCTTTTAAACCCTGCATATCATAAATCAGAAAATAGATTTGTAAATCAAGTTGATGAAAAGCAAGTTGATTGTCCAATATACATGGCTGGTGACATTACTTATGTTAATGATTCTCAAATGTTTGATCAATATTTTGATGATTATGATTTCCAAACAGAAGCTAACCTTGAAGAAGACTCAGTTTTTTATTTTCGGGAAGAAGCTCAGTCTCATAAACCTGAGAAAAGTGAGCAGCCATTACAGGTCATCTACAACACCAATGAGGAAAGCCTTGAGAGTTCAAAAGCAAGTGAAGAATCTTGGACTCTTTGCTCTACTTCACTTCAGTCCGTCAAATATAGCATTCACATAATTGGAAATCAACTGTTTTTCAGCTTTGATGATGAGGTTGAGGAAGATGGTGAAATTCTCGAGCATGTTGTAAATGAGGATCCTTTGCCTGAAATGGTTGAGGAAATCATTTTGGACATAGAATCTTCCTTAACTCCAGATTTGCGGCCACCAAGTTCTATTGAGTTACAAATTGCAGATGAAGAAAAAGAGGTTGATAAACACATAAGAGTTTTCACATTGTCCTTTCAAGATACTTTAAGGTCAAAGTGTATCCCTGCTCACCAAACTGATAACCTCCACACAGTTTTCAGTCCACTTAATCAGAACACATCAGCTTGGAATGAAAACTACACTGCAATATATGATGAGTCTGACAGTTCCAGTAATTATGAGCAAGGGGAAGAGTTGCTTTATCAAGGGGGTCCCAAATATAGCCAAGTGGAAGAAAGAGTGGTCCTGAATGAAACCCATATATCAAATCCTCTAGATCAGGTATTATTCCAAGATCCATTTGTTGTTTTCCTTGAGAAATCTGAAGGAGTAGTGGGTTCTATCATGAACAAGTTGCCGCCAAGAATAAGAAAAAACTTAAGCACTACTGTCCAGAAACAAACCAAGTGGGAGTGGCCTTTTCAGAATTTCTGCATCATGAAAAAACTAAACTAGAATCCCCCCTGTGATCATCTACTTGACTGGTTGCATTGGAAAGAAGAGTTCACCAAATATATGTTGTGTACAGTTTAGATTAGGATAGAAAGACAGCAGTAGAAAATGAGCTCAGTCTTGTGAGCACCTTTTCATTTGTAGTTTGTTTGAAGAAAAAGGGAAAATGCAGAAAATACAAAAACAGTAAACAGTAGAAAAAGAGGGCAGTTTCTAAAAAGCAATGGTCAAAGCCCCATGTTCCAAAAAATATTCCTTCGGAAAGCGAGCAAGTCTAAGTGCCGCTACTTGTACTTCAATGTCCTGTTCCGCTATCTAGCCTAATCATAGCTGAGCATGTTTAAATTTATTTGCTGATAAGTTAGTGAGTGAAAAAGATGGTCAACATTGTGTAAGATTGACTTATCACAGAATATAGATTAGGGAGAGATTTTGGTTCCACATGCCTAAAACAGAACCAAAGAGAGAAGTTAGGGATGAAAAATACATTGTACATCTTAGCCCCGCTTGTCTAGTTTTCCTTTTGTTGCAAAATAATATTTGTGTGAAGCTTGTCTTTATGCCGCAAATACATGACAAATCAGATTGTCTAATCCTGATTTGATCATCTTTTAAATTTCCTGTTTTAGATTAGAGAACAAAATCCTGTCAAACTGCTTAATCTTGACAGTCGATCTAGCATAGGTAGAGTAATGAAGGAGTTCATCAGTTTAATTTGAACTCCCAGCAGATATAAGAGTAGAAATAGATAGGTTCATTTTGCAAAAAGAAAAGTATACATTGTCAAAAGGCTGCTAGTTCAAATGCGCCAAAGAGAAGAAAAAATGTTAGGAAAGATAGTGGGGTAGGTAGAAGTATCATTGATGTTAACCATGCTGTCACTTTTCAGAAATAACATCAAAGAAAGGTGAAATTTTGCGCCAATGGGTAAGGCACTGGTCTTCATAAGCCAAAGATCTGAATTCTGGACACCTCCTGACGAGGAGCTGCCCTCCCCAAATGGAGCCACTGTTAGTCATCAATATGTTTACTTGTTAGTGATGACTAGATCCATCGCTGAGTTTTCTAGAAGCTGATCTCCATATGTCAATTTGTCATCTAGAAAACCCTCATAAAACTTTTTTCGCCCTCCTACTTTTCAGTCATCTGCTACAGACCAATCATAACAGACCTCCCACTCTACAAATGAAATTGATCACAGCCCTAAGTCGCGCCACTTACACACCCCTAAGTCTCAGCACTGCATAGACCACAGTCTCAAGCTGATTTTAGGTGTTTTACAATGTTTTATGGATTTTACAAAGACAGGAAACATGTCATCATCTCAGAAGAAATTTCTTGAATCTACATTTAGAAGAACAGCTGCTTCTCAATGTAAACATGAGCCTGAGATACATCTGCAGGGTAAGGAGTTACTCATCAAAACCTTGCAGCTTCCATTCAGCATGAAATCACAGTAGAAGAAAGACAACACTGTCAAACAGACCAGTAATTTGTCATGGCCAAGAACCTCCTTCATCTACAAGCAGAGGGTTAAGGCGCCTCCTTCATCTACAAGCATAGGGCAATGGCTAATATTGATTTGAAGAAATTACAAAACTGACTATAAGCACAGGTTTGCTTTTACTAGACAATGAAACAGTGATTCAAGGTTTCTGAAGGAAAGTGATGATCAAAACAGGGCTAAGATCTGAAATATGCAAGACAAAAGAAAGCAGGGTTTTTTGGTCTTATGTCCTAAGAAAGAAGATAAATTGAAATTGCCAGCATCATCATCATGGCGCATCAAAAAGAGACTCCATTGATCAAAGCTGTCATGAAAAAATACCTCTGCAGGGGTGTTAATATGAATAGCTCAAATCAGTCTTGAGCAGGAAAATACTTCAGTAAAAAGGACCTCTGTGTACTCTTATGTTTTTGTTGGGTTGTGGAATATAGCCTATGGTCTCTAGATATACATAGAGGAAAATGATGCAAATGGTATACAGCTCCAGAAATAAACCATCTTGTTGTCATTCAAAGAGCCAGTTGCATCTACAGCCAAGCAACACCTGTCATTTGATTAGATTTACACTGCAGACAAGATTGTATTATAAAAACCCAGAGCAAAAATATATTTGATCTAGTTTGTCTCTTACAAATAGGTATACAAGATCATCATATGCAAAAAGGCACTTTGGTATATTCTCAGCTTCTGGAGAAAACTTCAAAACAAACATAAGCATGTTCCTTCTAAAAAGGTCAAAGGTACCTTATCAATTCCTTTTGAGTAAAGGAAGAAGTGTTGAAAAATTTCCTTTTAAAAATGGGCAGAGGTGGAAAGGTCTGATTAAATGCAGTTACATTTGGCACCCATTGTCAGAAAAAGAACCCAAGGGACACCTAACAGTTACATCTTTTTCACAGTAGAGCTTCTTCCTCGAAAATATCAAAAAGACCTCATATAACTCAAAGTGGCAGTGGATAGGTCATATGAAAGGGAATAGCTGGAAAGCGAATTTGAATTTACAGTTGAGTTTTTCCTCCTATGCAAAAGGGTAGTTGCATTCAAAGGAAATTATTATAAATCCTCCACATGGTTCAGAGCATTTTTGTTCCGCAAATGCAGATATCAAAAGGGGAAACATTTGTTCATTTCTCATCGAGAAACAGTGGAAGTTTTACAAATCCTAAAAGATATCAGTTTATGTCTTGAATGGAGAATGTTTCAAGTGTTGAAACAAGGGTGGTTTCAAACGAAAAACCCTCACCGATCAATATGAAAAGGACTTCGGCTTTTTCATTTTCAAAAGGGTGAATTAAATGTGGCAAACCATTTCGAAATTCCTCAAAACACCTAACGAAGCCCCCCTTGTTGTTTCTTTGGACCGGAGAAAGAAGATTCAAATAAGTTAACAGAGTTTTTTGGGCTCAGAAGTTGCGCGGCGCGCCTGTATAAACGCGCGGCGCGCCTGTACAAACGCGCGGCGCGTTTGGGCGCACAATTTACAAAGGAAAACACAGGCGCGCGATGTGCCTGTAGGTGCACGCAGCGCGCCTGTAGGTTTGGGTCGGGGCGACCCGACACGACAACCCGACTATTATTTGTGCGGCGCTCTCTCATGCCAACACGCCGCGCATATGATCAAGCATCCAAAATGCCTCCTAATCGATCCTGAAGCAAACCAAACTCCTCCAAAGCGCCATCATCGTTTTCAAAGGTATTTGACGTGCCACTTGGCTTGTTTAAACATTTGTTGAGTGTTGAAGAAAAGGATGAACTCCATAGTATAAATCACGATGTTCAGTTTTTCTTAAGAAAGAGGTGTTTTATGTTGGAAATTCGAAGTTGCTGTATTATTGTTTTCCCAAGGTGAGCCTAGCAAATTTGGTGCATTTCTACTGATGCCAAAGACCTTGCAGACTGCCCTCAAAACAATATTGAAAGGTAGGGGACAGTGTTTGAAGGAAGAAACATGGTAGTTAAGAAATGAAACAGTGGTCCTATTACCAGCCACAGTAATCATACATGTATAACTTGGCTATTTTTCAAGGTTTTCCTCGGTATGGCGAGAAACAAGGTCATGACTGCCTTCTGACCACAGACAGACCATTAGTGGGTAAAGCAGTTTAAACAAGTTGCAAAGTGTGGTTAGAATCTGTGTGATGAGTAGTAACTGCAAGGGCAGTGCTTTGGATAAGAGGAGTTTTTGATTATTTGTCTACTACAAGGATATTCATGCTTGCACCAAAGCACAAAAAGCTTGGTGACCTACCTAACATAGAAAGTCAGTTAACTATGTATGCCTCTTGTATGACTGTGCACTTGTCATTATAAATAATGGCTTTGTGACATACAAAGGGAGCAGTTTTTGGTCAAAGAAGAGCTTTGATTATTTATAATTCCTGTAGTCTTTTTGTCAAACACCCTAGAAACTTTTCAAGCTCTGTCACCTTGTCATATGACCAGTGAATTCTGACTGTGTGTATACCCTCTGGTTGACTGTCTCTATATTTTGAATTTATTGGTTGAGTGGCCTAAACAGAGAGCAGTGTTTTTGAATCAAAGGCTTTTGTTTTTTCCTTCTTCTACAAAGACAAGGGTGCCCTATTACCTCAAATATCAAAGCTGGGTACCTTTACATAGGAAAGTCACTTTGACTGTATTTTTTCTCCTTTGATTGTGTATTCATTATGGATGTTGACTGATTGATATAAAAAGGCTAGAAAGGCATCATTCTGAAGGAAACAAAGGTCTTACACCAAAGAAAAGCATTTTCACACTATCTTTGAAATCACTTGTTGCTTAAATAGCGAAGTTGACAGGATAAGACAAAGTTTGGTTTAAAGAAGGCATTCCAAAGACTTGGAAGCAGTTTGGTGTTTCAAGAGTACATCTAGATCAAGATGCCCCTCTAGGCAATACAACAGGATCAGCATGACAGTGGTAAAGATAAGCAGCAGCAGGAGAAAGAGGAAGAGAGTGTTGAACAACAGCAACTCAGCAGTTTGACTGTAGCATAAGGATGATGATCAAAGACAACAGTTTCTAGAAGAAAAGAAAGAAAAACACCTTTAAACTCGGAGTTTGGGCCCCAGCTTCAGAACATGTTGCCAAAGACCCTTGAGGGTCATACACACCAATTTTGGGCCCATTTTGACAACTTTGGGTTTTTTGGCATTTTTGGGTTTTTGGTCAAAAACGCATAAATTCGCCATTTCATTTTGAGGATTCGTCAAGGGAGGAGAATGGTACCATCGGATGCCATAATTTCATAAGCATGTCCTCAGCAATTTTCAGAGCGTTTGGAGATCATTTTCCCCTTCAAAACAACGAAAAAGGCTCGCATTTTGCACACTCTGCCCGGTCTATCAGCAGACTGTAATTTTCTGGCTTTGTACACACAGGTATAGATTTGGAGGACTTCTGGGCATCGGATTGGAGAAATTTTAGTTGAGCAGGAAAGTAGACACTCGGAGCTTTCCAACGAGCTATCATGAGCCTCGTTTTGACATCAGGAAGGCTGCCAAATGTTTCCGGAAAGTCAGGGGACCTTTTTCTGATATGAATTTGAAGTATTTTTGTAATTTTTGAACCTCAAAAATCTGCTTTTTCCAAATGTGCGTTTAGCTATTTTTACACTTGGAAAATGATGCAAAGTCAATTAAATTCCCCTTTTTAGCAATTTTTAGATATTTTATGAGATATTTTGTTCCTTGGGCTTTGCAAAGCCTCAAGGACAAGTTTAGATATTTATTTTGAACCAATGGCTAGCTAGTTGCCTTGGTTGGTTTTCCTCCTTCTTGGCCTATTTATTCCATGGGCTTCATTGTAAACAGAGGCTGAACTTGAGAAGAGAAGCAATATATTGGTCATATGAGCTTTGGAGAAAATACTTGTGCTATGCTTTTGGATTGCCTCTTGAATGTTCTTGGATGGATGATGAAGGATTGTTGATGGATTCCATGACATGGTAGAATGGTATAGTGTCTCTTGCTTTGTTGTTGTCTTCTAGTTTTCATTCATAATACATGTTTCTTGCTTGCTATAGATCAGTAGAGAACAAATTTGAGATATGCCCATGGAGGCACCTCAAAATTCCTGAATCTTCATAGCTTTTATGTTTTCTTCTTCCTTAGTTGCATTAAAGAATTCTTAACTGCTCTTTAATAACTTGAGGATATTGTTGCTAGTTTCATTAATAGTTCTATGTATGTTGAGTAGGATGTATGGTGTGCCCTGCTTACCTATGACTGTCCATAGTTCCATACATGAAGCTATCTCTTTGACTGATTAAGATTATCATTTTGTTTGAACCAAGGAGGCCTAGTCTCGATCTAGCCCTTTGCCTAAAACTATGAAAGCTTGTTTGTCAAAGTGCCCAATAACTTAAAGACTGTGTTTAGGCGTTCCGGCATAGTATTTTGAGTTGTTAGTCCTTCTTATGTGTTTTCCCCAAAGTCTGATAGCCATTTCCCAAAGTTAGAGGGTCTTATACTTCTATGCATGGCTGGAATGTTTGTTTCGATGTGTTAATTAGTTTATAGTTACATGTTGCATGATTAAGGATTTTCTTTACCATGTTTATGTTATCTATTAAACCAGTGATGCTTGAAACTCTTTGTTATTCACAAACTTGATGTCCATTTACTCCATTTTGCCCAAAGATCCTTTCTACCTTGAAATCAAATCGGCCCTTCAGCAGCCTTACATCATCATCTAATAGCTTTCTTGACTTTTTGACCCCATAGCCCAGTTAATCTACATCTTGTTATCTATCTTTATGTCTTTGATCAGTTTCATCCCTCACAACTTAAAAAACAAAAAATCAAAAACTTACTTCATAACTAGCCTAAAATCAGAATACAATAAGCGAAAACACCGATATCTTTTACAGATAATAGAGAGAGCCCTCTCTGAGTCCAGGAAGGCTAGGTCCTCGGGCTCCAAAGCTTGGTTTGATGTTACATCGTCATTTGGCTCACCAATCGGCCAAATCACGGGAACCTAACAATGGAGACAAGGGGGGAGAAGGAGAGAGAAGGAGAAAGGGAGGGATATATATATATATATATATATATATAGAGAGAGAGAGAGAGAGGGTGGGGGGAAATAGAGGGAGCCGGGAGAGAAAGGGAGAGAGAGGACTTGAGAGAGAGGAAGAGAGTGATGGGGGAAGAGAGAGGATTGTAGGGGGGAGAGAGAGAGAGAGAGAGAGAGAGAGAGAGAGTGATGGGGGAAGAAAGAGGCAGGTAGGAGAGAAAGGGAGAAAGAGGAAGGAAAAGAGAGGGTACTTGAAAGAGAGGAGGAGGGATTGAGGGTGATAGGAGGATAGACGGATGAATAGAACGATGGAATTGGAGGTGGAGAGAGGGAGGGATAGAGAGATGGAGCTAGATGGGGAGAGAGGTAGGGAAGAAGAAATACATGTAGAGAGAGAGGTATTGACAAGGGAGAGATGGAGAGAGAGTGTGTATGTTTGTGGGTAAGATAAAGAGACAAACAAGGAGCGATGGATAGAAGTGGGGAGAGAAGGAGAGAGAGAGAGGCATATAGTAAAAAAGTTGGAAGGTGAAGATAAAGAGAGAGAGAGAGGTGGGAGAGGAAGGAAGAGATAGAGTGAATATAGGTAGGGAAAGAGAGATGGAGATGGAGGGGGAGAGAGATGGAGGTAAGAATATCGAGAGAGAGAGAGAGAGAGAGAGAGAGATCAAGAAGATGGAGAGAGAGGGAGAGAGGATAGTAGGAGGGAAGAGAGATAAAAACGGGGGACAGGGAAGAAAGGGGAAAAGAGAGAGAGAGGGAGAGGAGGAGGGTGTGATAGATAGATTGATTGGAGAAAGAGTATGTTTTGGGGTTGATATAGAGAGACAGAGGGAGATATAGATATAGATGGAATGTGAAGAGAAAGAATAGATAGATGGAGATAAGGAGGTAGGGACAAAGAGATTAATAAATATGGAGTGAGACAGCATGTGTATTTGGCAGGATGAGATAAAGAGACAAAGAAGGAGAGATGGAGGGAGATATAGATATAGATGGAGGGGGGAGAGAGGGAAGAAGATTTCTTGCACTAGATGCATTGATTTTAGTGTAGATGATAATTTTTAATCCTATTTTATTCGTTTCACTAGATGCATTGATATTAGTGTAGATGTTGATTTCTAATGATATTTGATTGCTTGCACTAGATTCGATGATTTCAATGTAGATGATTTCTAATCCTATTTAATTATTGCGCTAGATGCATTAATTTAAATGTGTATGTTGATTTCTAATTATATTTGATTGCTTGCACTAGATGCATTGATTTCAATGTAGATTATTTCTAATCCTATTTGATTACTTGCACTAAATGCAATGATTTCAGTGTAGATGGTGATTTATAATAATATTTGATTGCTTGCACTAGATGCATTGATTTCAACGTAGATGTTGTTATTTTCCTACTTGCACTAGATGCATTAATTTGAGTGTAGATGTTGATTTCTAATCCTATTTTATTGCTTGCATTAGATGCATCGATTTCAATGTAGATATTGTTTTATAATCTTATTTGATTTTTTGCATTAGATGCATTGATTTCAGTGTATATGTTGATTTCTGATTTGATGTAATTGGATGTATGATTGTACATTAATTTTAAAGTGTTGGATTAATAGTGTGCATTGATTTCAGTGTAAGCACACAAAATTATTGACAATGTACATTGATTTTTATGTTATACTAATTAAACCTATTAATATTGGAGAGCAAGAGAGAAAAGGTATGATGTTTACTACAACAACTCGAGATAAATATTTAAATGGTTTATGATTTCAAATGTCCTTTTCATATAATCCATATGAAAAGATGACAAAACTAACAAATGTGACAATAAGAATAGTAGAAGAAAATAGTTTCAAATTGATCACAATGAAGACTATTTGTAATTGACTACATTCTTATTATTCACATTTTCTATCTTTCAATATTATTACATTGTCAGTTTACATTCAAAATTTTTATTACATCACTTTTCATCATTAAAGTTATTTTACAATATTTATCATCCGAAAAAACTGAGGTAACTAAGCAAATTTAAAATTAAAATGACTCGATAAATCTCAAACATATTTAGCATATTTAAAATGGTTATATTAATATTAAATGTATTTACATATTATTAATAAAATTAAGTATATGTTCTTCACACATATTTAGCATATTCAAAATGGTTCTATTAATATTATATGTATTTACATATTATTGATAAAATTAATCATATGTTCCTCATATTATCGATAGATTTTCCTTAGTCGCATGCCACTGAAACCAGCCTAGATCCATCTTAACTCCGGATCTATCAATAGCCGAGAAGGATCAAATATCTCGAGGTGCAAACCTTTCCTCAAGTTTTGCACTCAAAAAACAGATTTGCACTTCGAGAGATTTGATCCCTCAATAGCGCTTGATAAATCCGGAGTTAAAATAGATCTAAATTGGTAGTCACTGATAGTTGATTGGTTCTTCACTAGAGATGATCCAAAATTGATTCTTCACTAGAGATGGTCCAAAATAAGTTGCTGATGTTAGCGAAAGTTTCCTTCTTTATAAGGCATATAGTAACCCATTTTTCAATTAGCTTTCTCGTACAGGAACTGCCTAAAAGTTGGCTTGTCTTGAGCTAATCGATTAGCTTTCAAGTTTAGCTATGCACAAAACTAAAAGTCACGGATATTTCCCTGTTAAAATATATTTTCACCGTCAATATTTTTATTTTTATTTTAAAATATTGATTTTATATATGTTTGCATGGACTCGAAAATTCACTAATTTGGAGTTTGGAGTTGATATAGAGGCTGAGGAATTGTCCGAAAGATCAAAATTGGTTGGAATCAGGGCAAAATGTTTTTAAGAAATCTTGTAGTACAGTGTTTGAATCATGTTTTTGATGGTGGAAATAGATTCAGCCCCATCAAAAACCTCTAAAACACCCAAAATATTGAAGTTTGATAGCTATAACTTGGATTTACAAAAATCCCTCTCGGATTTACTTAAATCTTACCAAAATTTCAATGATTTTCAGGACAAAAAAAGCAGTCTATTAGACTACAGCCTAATTTTATATTGGTTTAACAAATTTTGACTATCAATTTTTATTTTAAAATATTGATTATTGATTTTATATCTATTTTGATTTGTGTTTTTTGGAATTCCTTTCTGGAAATACCATATATGTCATCATCTACTTTTTTAAACCTTATATATATATATATATATATATATATATATATATATATATATATATATATATATATATATATATATATATATATATATATATATATATATATATATATATATGTCTAGTTTAAAAAAATTATAAATTAAATTAGCTTGCAAAATAACAAAAATTTGGATAAAATGATTATGATAAATTTGACTAGAATTTTTGAAAATTTAAGTTACATTTGTCAAAATTTAGAGATTCTTATAGTACTGAATCTATTTTCACTAAAAAAACCACTTCAACATTCTGAATATTCAAAAAAAATTAGAGATTAAATTTATTTTTTTCGAGATTCCAACAAAAATTTGTTGTCCAGCGAATTTATAGCATTAGTAGACAACACAATTAAAATTTACAACACTGCCTCCATAGCAGTGGAATTTATTAATTTAACGAAGTTGCAGTCAGCCGTGTACCATGAATGGGCATGCTAACAATTATCATTATATATTATGTGATTTAATGATTGGCTCTATTGTTTGAATGGTATAACATAATATTCAAAACTATGATAAAAGAAAAGAAAAAAACTATTATACATTATTATTATTGGTTGAATGAAAATAATATGTATTTAAAAAAACTGTAATAAATAAAAAAAAAAGCATTTAATGGAAAAGCTCGTAGGCACCTGCGTGCATGTTTTGCATGTAGAGAGTGGACGCCTTCTGCAACTATCGTTCAAACCTGGCAGTGAAATTTGAACATCATGAAAACAGGCAAGATTGCGAGGGTTCTTCTTAGTCTCCTAAAGAAACTCATGGAAACTTCGAGAAACCTGCGAAAATCGGTCCGCATTTCAGTGATTTATCGCAATATTTTCTGATCTTTTGATCTTGAAGAAAGAATGGCCAGTTTTGACGAGCAGAGCGAGCCGCTCCAATGAAAGATGTAAACTATTATGAGAATTGTCCAAGCTGCAAGGTGAAGGCATGCAAGGAAAATCAAAGCGTGTTAGAATTTTACTCCCACACTTCATCATTTTTTTATTGCAGAGAAGGACAACACCAAATCCAAGAGCCTGGAGGCGTTTTTCACGCAACGCAACAAACAGAGTACTCAAACCTTTAACTCTGTGTTTATTCCAACCACCGTATTGACTTACCTTTTGTTTGCCCGCAAGCACATTTCGCAACATTTAGCATCTACCCATAAGCCTTTTCCATTGATAAGTTAAGTATCTGGCAATGCGATATCGGCGGGACCCACCTTACCTTTACCGCATGAACCAAACTTTGCATTCCACCTTATTCCTTTGTATTTTGCATTTCGCACTTACTGCGTGTTTTTGTGTATAAGTAGGAATACGGCCTACATGCCGATTAACGAAGAAATGGGTCTTTTTGACAGCCCAAGGACAAATGTTGTTGAACGTCCATTCAAACCATTGAAGCAACATTTTTTTATTTTTTTATTTTTATTTTTTTATTTTTTATTTATTTATTTATTTTCAGGCTTCGCCCATTTGATATAAGCATTGTAATTTTCATTATGTAAGAGAGAGAGAGAGAGAGAGAGAGAGATAGTTGAATGAAAAATAAGTTTGTTCCCCTCCTGTGTTTTTACGATGTTTGTGTATTGAAAGTTAATTTCCGCATTTTTTTTGAAGTCTTTGTGTTGTGGAGGAAATGCATTTCCTCTGTCTGATTGTATTCAAAAATCTCAACAAAGAAGTATGCAGCAAGGTTTATAGTTCATGATTTCTGTAGAATTCGTGGGACATACTTTCTTTTCATGGCCAAAATCTTCTGTATATGCCTCCTGAGGATATAAATCCTTGCAGCTTCCTTCTTCTGCGCCTGCAGTATCAGTACTGTTCCGATTTATATGATGAAAGCCCATTAAACTGTTCAGGACCACATGCTGATCTTTTTGAGGAATGCTCTTCAAATTCTTGAAATGATCACCCATATTCATAACATTAGGGTGCTCAGATTCACATGGTGATCACCCTCTTCATTTTTCTAGGATTTGCTTGAATTTGGCTGACTGTTTTCTAGTTCAGAGTTATCTAGTTCTCTTATAGACGTGACATGTACAGTGAATAAGGAATCCATCAAATCCCTAGCTTCCATGCTACAATGGTCATTTTCGTAACCAAACTCCTGGTTTTCTTTGGCGTCTTCCGAAACCTTCTCTAAACCCTCCTTTTTCTCAGACATTATTAATTACAACCTCTTTCTGTCAATCAGTCTTGTGCAAGTCTGCATACAAATAACTATAAGAGATGGTAGATTGGTTTATATATATATATATATATATATATATATAGAGAGAGAGAGAGAGAGAGAGAGAGAGGCTGAGTTCCTTCCAGTGTTTTTGATGTGCTGGTAGTTGGAGAAAATTAGAATGTAGTTGGAGAAAAGTAGAATGAAGATCATAGGGAATCACAATAGTTTTGCTACTGATAGTTATCGATCACAGCTCATGTAGGCTTCTCTTCATGGGGGATGGTTGGAAAGGGTTGTTAAGTTTGTTTACGACTGATTGGGTTTTCATAGGACTCTGCACCTGGTTAAAGGGACTTGGTTGAAGGATTTATTTTGAACCATTAATATCTGTTCATCTATTTGCGCGCTATGGTATCATTTCATCCAATGAAACAACCATACAAGGATACCCGCAGCAAGGTCGGTCTTTATGGTGGGATATAGGACGATGCACTTTTTCCTATCATGATGTTTTGATGGATGAACTGGTTCACAGTTTTTATTTACATCTCACTTATCATCTTTTGAAAGAAGCCAAGCTGTTTTTGGTCACAGTGGCTTTGGTTTTTCTAGTAATCAAAGGCCAGAAACCGGTATGTTTCGAATTCTCCTGGGGATAACGGCCATAAGATCTCGTTGTTGGTGACTCAACATCAAGCAGATTTTTGTACAATATGAAGGAGGGTTCCTTTTATGGTTTCTTATAAGGACGGTGGAAGGAGCAATTTTCTGGATGGAAAATTCGATATTTAGTGAGAGGGAGTAGGTAGTTATTTTTCTGACATCCTTAACCTACTAGACACCCTTGTTTGTACTCATTAGGTGGAAAATATAATATGCTTTATAGCCTATCCACCTATCAAGCACCTCTCTTCTTCAAAATCGCCTGCCATCAATGTTAGTTGGTACACATGGAAAACCTTTCTTCGTACCTGGATGAACTGGATGGGGAGGATGTCACTGGCGCATTCCTGCATGATGTAAAGGTGGTAGAATTGGGATTTCATCTAATTCACATAATACAGATTTTCTCTCTCCCTCTTGTACGCAGACTCTAGTCTCCCTGACATAGAAGGCTCTAATAACCACTGAACCAATTTCGGCACAGTATGCTCTTAGGGATACCATCAATTGTCAATCTGCTCGTAAACCTCGGAGGGATATGTCGCTCAAGCCCGCTTCGGAGGGCTGCCTCCTGAGTTTTGGTTATGATATCATGTGGGAGAGGGCAGAAAGTCCATAGACACGGGCTCTAGTTGGTAGATGGTGTTTTGAAAAAATGGGCAACATCGACTTGATATAGTGGTTATCCGAAGCATGGAATAAAATTATGGGCTACCATCCTAAGATCTGTAAGCTGCAGAATGGCTGGTGGAGCTTTCATTTTATGAAAGCGAAGGATATGGGAGAGATATTCCGAAGAATCTGGGTATATGGACGTTGCTTCCTTGCCCTGCATAAATGGTATATAGGCTTCAATCCTCAGAGGGATACGCCTCTGAATCACATGATTTGGGTAAAATTACCCGGCCTCCACCTCGAATTCTGGAAGATGACAGTTCTTACTGCTATAGGAAACATCATAGGAACTTGTCGTTTTATCAACCCAAAATGCACGAGAACATTCGATAAGCGTGTGGCTGGGATTTTAGTGGAACTCTTCTTCGCAGGTGGTCTCCCAGCTTTTGTAGATCTAGAATGGGAGCAGAGGACGCACTGCCAGTTAATAGACTACTGGCAGATCCCCTTCTGATTCCATTCATGCCATGAAACTGGCCACCTCATGCGACAATGAAAGAAGGAGGGTTGTGGTGGATTCCCTACTTCATCGATGACGTGACAATTGCAGACAGAGGAGATACAAGTCGACTCCAGACAGCTAGATATATAGTGCCCCGGTAGCAATCGACTCTTTTTCCAAGTAAGCATCCCTCCGTTATAGAATACCCTTCATTTAATATCGAAATGTTGGGTTTAGGGGATATGCCTGCTTTTGTGGGTTTGGGTTGCATAATATTACATGGGTATAAACCTAGGGGGGCCAGGTGGTATACTCTAGACTCTGATAATGAATACAATAAACAAAAAACATGCGACAGAGCTTATTTAAACAATATAAATCTAAAATATGAAAAGGTTTATGAACTCTCAAAAAATAGATATGGTAAATAAATAAAAATACAAATAAACGCGAGGTATGGTAAATAAACAAAACCTTTTTTTGTACTTACACCAAAAGAGATATGGTAAATAAAAAAATATATAAATAAACAAGAGGTATGGTAAATAAATAAAACATATTTTTATACTTAATCGGAGGTATGGTACATAAAAAAAAATAAAAATAAACTAGAGGTATGATAAATAAATAAACCTCCTTTTATATTTACTCCATAAACCTCTTTATATTTACAAAAACTCATAAAAGGTTTTTTAGGTGAAGCCTCTGGGCCAAATTCCATGCGAAAAATACCATGGGCCAAATACCATATTTATAAAAGAGACATGGTAAATAAATAAATATAAAATAGGTGTAAAGAGGTAAGGTAAATAAATAAAAATATATCAAATAGGATTAGAAATCAACATCTAATTATATATGACGTCTATGGGCCGAATACCATGGACCAGATTATTTCAATACCATGCAAAAAAACATTACTAACTCTAACATTAATATTGAAATAATAATAATAATAGTATTATTATTAAATCTAATGTTCATATTAATATATTATAATACTAATATTATTAAATTTAACAAATTTATATTAATACAATAATAAATTTGTTATATTATAATATATGTTAATATATCATGATATATATATTAACTCTAGATATATATGGGAGGGAAGAATAAAGACATATGTAGAGGTGGGGAAATTGGGGGAGTGACAAGGGAGAGATGGAGATAAACTAAAGGAGAGGGGAGAGGAAGAATGAAGAGAGAGAGAGAGAGGGAGAGGAGTGACAGAGGTATATAAGGGTAAGAGAGGGAAATGGAGACATAAAAATGGAGGGGGGAGAGAGAAAGAGAGATGGAGGGAGAAGGAGAGAGGATTGGAGGGTAGAGAGCGAGAGAGAGAGCGAGAGAGAGAGATAAGGTGGAAGGTAGGGGGAGGTAGAAGAGAAAGGGATACAGAGGGAGGATGAGAGGAGGAGGAGAGAAGGAGGGATAGAGAGATGGAGTGGGAGGGGGAGAGAGGGAGGGAAGAAGAAATATATAGAGTGTGAGAAGTGGATATAGAGGGAGTGAAAAGGGAGAGATGGAGAGTGTGTGTGTACGTTTAGGGGTGAGATAAAGAGACATAGAAGGAGCGATGGAGACAAGGGGGGAGAAGGAGAGAGAAGGAGAAAGGGAGGGATATAGTAATATATATATATATATATATATATATATATATATATATAGAGAGAGAGAGAGAGAGAGAGAGAAGGGGGGGGGGGAAATAGAGGGAGCCAGGAGAGAAAGGGAGAAAGAGGAAGGAGAAGAGAGGGTACTTGAAAGAGAGGAGGAGGGATTGAGGCTGATAGGAGGAGAGAGGGATGAATAGAAAGATGGAATTGGAGGTGGAGAGAGGGAGGGATAGAGAGATGGAGCTAGATGGGGAGAGAGGGAGGGAAGAAGAAATACATGGAGAGAGAGAGGTATTGACAAGGGAGAGATGGAGAGAGAGTGTGTATGTTTGTGGGTAAGATAAAGAGACAAACAAGGAGCGATGGATAGAAGTGGGGAGAGAAGGAGAGAGAGAGAGGCATATAGTAAAAAATTTGGAAGGTGAAGATAAAGAGAGAGAGAGGTGGGAGAGGAAGGAAGAGAGAGAGTGAATATAGGTAGGGAAAGAGAGATGGAGATGGAGGGGGAGAGAGATGGAGGTAAGAATATCGAGAGAGAGAGAGAGAGAGAGAGAGAGAGAGAGAGAGAGATCAAGAAAATGGAGAGAGAGGGAGAGAGGATAGTAGGAGGGAAGAGAGATAAAAACGGGGGACAGGGAAGGAATGGGAAAAGAGAGAGAGAGGGAGAGGAGGAGGGTGTGATAGATAGATTGATTGGAGAAAGAGAGTGTATGTTTTGGGGTTGATATAGAGAGACAGAGGGAGATATAGATATAGATGGAATGTGAAGAGAAAGAATAGATAGATGGAGACAAGGACGTAGGGACAAAGAGATTAATAGATATGGAGTGAGACAACATGTGTATTTGTCAGGATGAGATAAATAGACAAAGAAGGAGAGATGGAGGGAGATATAGATATAGATGGAGGGGGGAGAGAGGGAAGAAGATTTCTTGCACTAGATGCATTTATTTTAGTGTAGATGATAATTTTTAATCCTATTTTATTCGTTTCACTAGATGCATTGATATTAGTGTAGATGTTGATTTCTAATGATATTTGATTGCTTGCACTAGATTCGATGATTTCAATGTAGATGATTTCTAATCCTATTTAATTATTGCACTAGATGCATTAATTTAAATGTATATGTTGATTTCTAATTATATTTGATTGCTTGCACTAGATGCATTGATTTCAATGTAGATTATTTCTAATCCTATTTGATTACTTGCACTAAATGCAATGATTTCAGTGTAGATGGTGATTTATAATAATATTTGATTGCTTGCACTAGATGCATTGATTTCAACGTAGATGTTTTTATTTTCCTACTTGCACTAGATGCATTAATTTGAGTGTAGATGTTGATTTCTAATCCTATTTTATTGCTTGCATTAGATGCATCGATTTCAATGTAGATGTTGTTTTATAATCTTATTTGATTTTTTGCATTAGATGCATCGATTTCAGTGTATATGTTGATTTCTGATTTGATGTAATTGGATGTATGATTGTACATTAATTTTAAAGTCACTAGATTAATAGTGTGCATTGATTTCAGTGTAAGCACACAAAATTATTGACAATGTACATTGATTTTTATGTTATACTAATTAAACCTATTAAAATTGGAGAGCAAGAGAGAAAAGGTATGATGTTTACTACAACAACTCGAGCTAAATATTTAAATGGTTTATGATTTCAAATGTCCTTTTCATATAATCCATATGAAAAGATGACAAAACTAACAAATGTGACAATAAGAATAGTAGAAGAAAATAGTTTCAGATTGATCACAATGAAGACTATTTGTAATTGACTACATTCTTATTATTCACATTTTCTATCCTTAAATATTATTACATTGTCAGTTTACCTTCAAAATTTTTATTTCATCACTTTTCATCATTAAAGTTATTTTACAATATTTATCATCTCAAAAAACTGAGGTAACTAAGCAAATAAATCTCAAACATATTTAGCATATTTAAAATGGTTATATTAATATTAAATGTATTTACATATTATTAATAAAATGAAGTATATGTTCTTCACACATATTTAGCATATTCAAAATGGTTCTATTAATATTATATGTATTTACATATTATTGATAAAATTAATCATGTGTTCCTCATATTATCGATAGATTTTCCTTATTCGCATGCCACTGAAACCAGCCTAGATCCATCTTAACTCCGGATCTATCAATAGCTGAGAAGGATCAAATATCTCGAGGTGCAAACCTTTCCTCAAGTTTTGCACTCAAAAAATAGATTTTCACTTCAAGAGATTTGATCCCTCAATAGCGCTTGATAAATCCGGAGTTAAAATAGATCTAAACTGGTAGTCACTGATAGCTGATTGGTTCTTCACTAGAGATGATCCAAAATTGATTCTTCCCTAGAGATGGTCCAAAATAAGTTGTCGATGTCAGCAAAAGTTTCCTTCTTTATAAGGCATATAGTAACCCATTTTTCAATTAGCTTTCTCGTACAGGAACTGCCTAAAAGTTGGCTTGTCTTGACCTAATCGATTAGCTTTCAAGTTTAGCTGTGCACAAAACTAAAAGTCACGGATCTTTCCCTGTTAAAATATATTTTCACCGTCAATATTTTTATTTTTATTTTAAAATATTGATTTTATATATGTTTGCATGGACTCGAAAATTCACTAATTTGGAGTTTGGAGTTGATATAGAGGCTGAGGAATTGTCCGGAAGTTTGATAGCTATAACTTGGATTTACAAAAATCCCTCTCGGATTTTCTTAAATCTTACCAAAATTTCAATGATTTTCAGGACAAAAAAAGCAGTCTAATTAGACTACGGCCTAATTTTATATTGGTTTAACAAATTTTGACCATCAATTTTTATTTTAAAATATTGATTATTGATTTTATATCTGTTTTGATTTGTGTTTTTTGGAATTCCTTTCTAGAAATACCATATATGTCATCATCTACTTTTTTAAACCTTATATATATATATATATATATGTGTGTGTGTGTGTGTGTGCCTAGTTTAAAAAATATATAAATTAAATTAGCTTGCAGAATAATAAAAATTTGGATAAAATGATTATGATAAATTTGACTAGAATTTTTGAAAATTTAAGTTACATTTGTCAAATTTTAGAGATTCTTATAGTACTGAATCTATTTCCACTAAAAAGACCACTTCAACATTCTGAATATTCAAAAATATTTAGAGATTAAATTTATTTTTTTTCGAGATTCCAACAAGAATTTGTTGTCCAGCCAATTTATAGCATTAGTAGACAACACAATTAAAATTTACAACACTGCCTCCATAGCAGTGGAATTTATTAATTTAACGAAGTTGCAGTCAGCCGTGTACCATGAATGGGCATGGTAACAGTTATCATTATATATTATGTGATTTAATGATTGGCTCTATTGTTTGAATGGTATAACATAATATTCAAAACTATGATAAAAGAAAAGAAAAAAACTATTATACATTATTATTATTGGTTGAATGAAAATAATGTGTATTTAAAAAAACTGTAATAAAAAAAAAAGCATTTAATGGAAAAGCTCGTAGGCACCTGCGTGCATGTTTTGCATGTAGAGAGTGGACGCCTTCTGCAACTATCGTTCAAACCCGGCAGTGAAATTTGAACATTGTGAAAACAAGCAAGATTACGAGGGTTCTGCTTAGTCTCCTAAAGAAACTCATGGAAACTTCGAGAAACCTGCGAAAATCGGTCCGCATTTCAGTGATTTATCGCAGTATTTTCTGATCTTTTGATCTTGAAGAAAGAATGGCCAATTGTGACGAGCAGAGCGAGCTGCTCCAATGAAAGATGTCAAGTATTATGAGAATTGTCCAAGCTGCAAGGTGAAGGCACGCAAGGAAAATCAAAGCGTGTTGGAATTTTACTCCTACACTGAACATCATTTTTTTATTGCAGAGAAGGACAACACCAAATCCAAGAGCCTGGAGGCATTTTTCACGCAACACAACAAACAAAGTACTCAAACATTTAACTCTGCGTTTATTCCAACCGCCGTATTGACTTACCTTTTGTTTTCCCGCAAGCACATTTCGCAACATTTAGCATTTACCCATAAGCCTTTTCCATTGATAAGTTAAGTCTCTAGCAATGCGATATCAGCGGGACCCACCTTACCTTTACCACATGAACCAAACTTTGCATTCCACCTTATTCCTTTGTATTTTTCATTTCGCACTTACTGCATGTTTTTGTGTATAAGTAGGAATACGGCCTACATGCCGATTAATGAAGAAATGGGTCTTTTTGACAGCCCAAGGACAAATGCTGTTGAACATCTGTTCAAACCATTGAAGCAACATTTATTTATTTTTTATTTTTTATTTATTTATTTATTTATTTTTTTCAGGCTTCGGCCAGATATAAGCATTGTAATTTTCATTATGTAAGAGAGAGAGAGAGAGAGAGAGAGAGAGAGAGAGAGAGAGAAAGAGTTGAATGAAAAATAAGTTTGTTCCCCTCCTGTGTTTTTACGATGTTTGTATATTGACAATTAATTTCCGCATTTTTTTTTAATTCTTTGTGTTGTGGAGGAAATGCATTTCCTCTGTCTGATTGTATTCAAAAATCTCAACAAAGCAGTATGCAGCAAGGTTTATAGTTCATGATTTCTGTAGAATTCGTGGGACATACTTGCTTTTCATGGCCAAAATCTTCTATATATGCCTCCTGAGGATATAAATCCTTGCAGCTTCCTTCTTTTGCGCCTGTAGTATCAGTATTGTTCCAATTTATATGATGATCGCCCATTAAACTGTTCAAGACCACATGCTGATATTTTTGAGGACTGCTCTTCAAATTCTTGAAATGATCACCCATATTCATAACATTAGGGTGCTCAGATTCACATGGTGATCACCCTCTTCATTTTTCTAGGATTTGCTTGAATTTGGCTAACTGTTTTCCAGTTCAGAGTTGTCTCGTTCTCTTATAGACGTGACATGTACAGTGAATAAGGAATCCATCGAATCCCTAGCTTCCATGCTACAATGGTCACTTTCGTAAGCAAACTCCTGGTTTTCTTTGGCGTCTTCCGAAACCTTCTCTAAACCCTCCTTTTTCTCAGATATATATATATATATATATATATATATATATATATATATATAGAGAGAGAGAGAGAGAGAGAGAGAGAGAGAGAGAGAGAGAGAGAGAGAGGCTGAGTTCCTTCCAGTGTTTTTGATGTGCTGGTAGTTGGAGAAAATTAGAATGAAGATCATAGGGACTCACAATAGTTTTTCTACTGATATTTATCGATCACAGCTCTTGTAGGCTTCTCTTCACGGGGGATGGTTGGAAAGGGTTGTTAAGTTTTTTTACGACTGATTAGGATTTCATAGGACTCTGCACCTAGTTAAAGGGACTTGGCTGAAGGATTTATTTTGAACCATTAATATCTGTTCATCTATTTGCACGGTATGGTATCATTTCATCCAATGAAACAACCATACAAGGATACCCATAGCAAGGTCGGTCTTTATGGTGGGATATAGGACGATGCACTTTTTCCTATCATGATGTTTTGATGGATGAACCAGTTCACAGTTTTTATTCATATCTCACTTATCATCTTTTGAAAGAAGCCAAGTTGTTTTTGGTCACAGTGGCTTTGGTTTTTCCGGTAATCAAAGGCCAGAAACCAGTATGTTTCAAATTCTCCTAGGGATAACGGCCATAAGATCTCGTTGCTGGTGACTCAACATCAAGCAGATTTTTGTATAATATGAAGGAGGGTTCCTTTTATGGTTTCTTATAAGGATGGTGGAAAGAGCAATTTTCTGGGTGGAAAAGTCGATATTTAGTGAGAGGGAGTAGGTAGTTATTTTTTTGACATCCTTAACCTACTAGACACCCTTGTTTGTACTCATCAGGTGGCAAAGATAATATGCTTTATAGCCTGTCCAGCTATCAAGCACCTCTCTTCTTCAAAATCGTCTGTCGTCAATGTTAGTTGGTACACATGGCAAACCTTTCTTCGTACCTGGATGAACTGGATGGGGAGGATGTCACTGGCACATTCCTGCATGCTGTAAAGGTGGCGGAATTGGGATTTCGTCTAATTCACAGAATACAGATTTTCTCTCTCCATCTTGTATGCAGACTCTAGTCTCCCTGACACAGAAGGCTCTGATAACCACAGAACCAATTTCGGCACTGTATGCTCTCAGGCATACCATCAATTGTCAACCTGTTCGTAAACCTCAGAGGGATATGCCGCTCAAGCCAGCGTCGAAGGGCTGCCTCCTGAGTTTTGGTTATGATATCATGTGGGAGAGGGCAGAAAGTCTATAGACACGGGATCTAGTTGGTAGATGGTGTTTTAAAAAAATGGGCAACATCGACTTGATACAGTGGTTATCTGAAGCATGGAATAAAATTTTGGACTACCATCCTAAGATCTGTAAGCTGCAGAATGGCTGGTGGAGCTTTCATTTTATGAAAGCGAAGGATATGGGAGAGATCTTCCGAAGAATCTGGGTATATGGACGTTGCTTCCTTGCCCTGCATAAATGGTATATAGGCTTCAATCCTCAGAGGGATATGCCTCTGAATCACATGATTTGGGTAAAATTACCTGGCCTCCACCTCGAATTCTAGAAAATGACAGTTCTTAATGCTATAGGAAACATCATAGGAACTTGTCGTTTTATCGACCTGAAATGCACGAGAACATTTGATAAGCGCGTGGCCTCGAACTCTCCTTCGCAGGCAGTCTCCCAGCTTTTGTAGATCTAGAATGGGAGCAGAGGACGCACCGCCAATTGATATACTACTGGCAGATCCCCTTCCGATTCCACTCATGCCATGAAACCGGCCACCTCATACGACAATGTAAGAAGGGGGGTCATGGTGGTTTCCCTACTTCATCGATGACGTGAAAATTGCAGACGGAGGAGATACAAGTCGACTCCAAACAGCTAGATATACAGTGCCCCCAGCAGCAATCAACTCTTTTTCAAGGTAAGCATCCCTCCGTTACAGAATCCCCTTCATTTAATATCGAAATGTCGGGTTTAGGGGATATGCCTGTTTTGGTGGGTTTGGGTTGCATAATTTTACATGTGTATAAACCTAGGGGGGTCAGGTGGTATACTCGAGACTCTGATAAGGAATACAATAAACAAAAAACATGTGACAAAGCTTATTTTACATCATGCTACATCAACGAGTGTTGAAAATCCGGTTTCTCCATCTCCCCCTACGGTGGACATATAATCACTGGACTTGGTGGGGGGCGAGACTATTCCTTCCCCTATTAATTCTATTGGAAGCGACATCACTTTCCTACTAAACATATCCAATGTATAACTGGCACCCCTCAAAATCCACATGGGTCGGCCCACATCCCCTCACATTGTTCTTAGCCTTGCATCTGCTTCCAACATCACCATCAGAAAATAGAGAGGTCGACCACACCAAAAAATCAAATCCATATCATCTGAGGTCATCTCTGGTTCTCATACTGGCAATTTCTGCGATATCCCAGTCACTATGGCACTGGATAGGGTCCTTAGAGCAACTGAGCCCTCCAAACCAGTGACATTATGATCCTATGCTCACTCAATATCTGGGGGTTTGGGGGGAAGGCTAAATTCATGTCACTTAGGATTTTTTTCGGCAATTAGACTCGTGTTTGATTTTCCTTCAAGAAACTAAGGCTCCGGTTGATCAGACTATATCATTTTTTCCCATTATGTTTCCAGATTGGCATTTGATTGCTATCGATGCGGAGGGTCATTCGGGAGGCCCAGCAATCCTATGGGATCCTCGTTGGGCAACCTTAAAGGCCTTCTGCTTCTTTGGCGGGATTATCGTTTATGAACACCTCAGAGGTTTGTCTCATAGTGTCACCATGGTTAATGTATATGCGCCAAGGCTTTCTGGGAGAAAATGGATCGATGCGGCATACTGGCTATAGACCGATCGATCATCGGAGGTGACATGAACTGTACTCTTGATGGGGAAGAGATATGGGGTACATGCATACAGGACCCTCTGTCGGACATCATTGGCGATATATTTCGTGATAATCATCTCATGTACATCAAACCTCAGAGACTAAAACCTACCCAGGTCAATGGCCAAACGGGTGCTGAGTTCATTGCCAAGAGACTTGACAGAATATTGATTCATGAGGACTTACTCTTACATTTGGGGGAAGTAAAAGCTACTGTGGAGGACATCTTAGTCTCTGATCATCGCTCGACGATATTAGAATTGAACTTTGAGAAGAATTTTTGAGGTTTCCCATTCAAATTTAATCGTGTATGGCTGGAAGACTGTTATTTCAATAAATTGGTTAGGGCTTTCTTTAAGGAGCACAGAAGGGAGGATGATACTCCTGCCAGTATTCACCTAACAGACTCCTTAAGGTTACCCAAACAGAAAGTTCGGATATGGGAGAGGGACAAAAAAAGGAGGTTGAGACACAGATTAGAAGAGATACATTCACAGACCTCTAAGTTACTGAGGGATATAGAAGAGGGATCCAATTCTACATAGTCATGGGAGAGCATTAAATCATTGGAGTCTCGAAAGAAGAAAATTCTATTGACACAGGAAATGACCTGGAGGCTGAAAATCTGGGCCATCTGGTTAAAGGAGGGGGACATAAATTCGAAGTTATTTCACTCATATGTTAATGGAAGGAAGCTCCAGAATGCAATTTGGAATGTATCTCATGAAGGAATGGTACATAATACCATGGAGAAGATACAACAAGCAGCTATAAAACATTTTGATAACTTCTACAAGGCACGTGAGGACTCCTTTGTAGTGGAACAAATATGGGCAGTCAATGATTACCCAACGATGTTCACGGCAGAAGATAACGTGAAGTTGTTGAAAATGGTTAGTATGGAGGAGGTAGAGGGAGTTATAAAATCACTATGTAAAGACAAGAGTCCAGGACCAGATGGGTGGACCCTAGACTTCTTTATCTATTTTTTTGATATATTTTTAAAGGACCTATCAGACATGACAGAAGATATCAAAAGGGAAGGGAGAATATGGGGTGCTATTAATTCTACGTTCCTCGCCCTTATTCCCAAGAAGAAAGGTTCAAAGAATTTCGATGAATATAGACCCATTTCCTTATACAACACTCTATATAAAATAACATCCAAACTGATTACAGAAAGAATAAAAGGTGCCTTATCCAACCATATATCAAGGGAACACTTTGGCTTTTTAAACAATCACCTCATACATGATGTAGTGGCTACAGTGCAGGAGATCATGAACATGATACAAAACAGGAAAAGAGAAGAAATAGTGATTAAGGTAGACCTGAGGAAGGCATATGACCGAGTAGACTGGGCTTTCTTGAGGATGATCCTTACCGAGATTGGGATGCACAAGGTGGCAATCGAGTGGGTCATGGGATGTGTCTTCAACACATTGATGGCCATCCTCATTAATGGTAATGCTTCCAGATTATTTATACCTGGAAGAGGCCTCCGACAGGGGTGCACCCTTTTTCCCATCCTCTTCCTTCTCATCATGGACTCCCTTAGCATCAAGATTAATAAGGAAAATGCTGAAGGAGTGTTTCAGAGAATCAAGATCACCTCCAGCAGGGAGATAACCCATATCCTATTCAATGATGATGGAATGATCTTTGGTATGCTGATCAGGGAGTGTTGGGAGAGATTAAACTTCATTTTCAAAAATTTATGCACAGTGTCGGCAATGGCTGCAAATGGAGAGAAGTCGTGCATTTATTTCTCGGAGGGAGACACCAACTGTATTGAACAGTTTGGAAATATATTTAATTTCAAAACCAAGCCAGTTGGTGAAGGTCTATTATATCTAGGCTTTCATCTGAAACCTGGTACATACCACACAACGGATTGGTAATGGATAATAGACAAATACAAAAGGCGGATAAATGGTTGGTCGTTGAAATGGTTATCAAAAGGGGGCAAGCTAACCTTAATCCAGGAAGTATTACAGTAGCTCACCATATA
Source organism: Pinus albicaulis (assembly GCA_034641835.2). NCBI lineage: Eukaryota > Viridiplantae > Streptophyta > Pinopsida > Pinales > Pinaceae > Pinus > Pinus albicaulis. The sequence goes on from CM076582.1 coordinate 280,968,661, forward strand.
CTGGGTTCACCTTTACATGATCCCAAAAAGCATTATCCATAGGATAAAAGTTTCAATGTCCAATTTCCTTTGGAACGGAATTAAGGGAGAAAGGAAATATCACATTGCAAGGTGGGATCTTCTCACAATGCCAAAGGAAAGAGGGGGTTGGGGGATATTGAACATGGAATTATTTGGGAAGTCTCTCTTGTTGAAATCTCTATGGAGGTTTATGCATTCACAAGGCATATGTCACGAAATCATATCATATAAATATATTAAAACTCAATACCTGGAGGAGGTATATTTCACGGGATGGAGATAGATTGACAAGCGATCTGAAATATGGAAGGGGTTTAATAAACTTTGGCCAGACTTCATCAATCAACTAAAGTGGACATTTGGAAGTTGACAGAAGATCATGATCGGTGAAGTTAACATAAGAGGATGCCTAGAGGATTTCACCATAAGTAATCAACTGAGGACATTACTACATGGTAAGGGCATATTTCTCCTGGCATAAGTCATACAACATTGGGAAGAAGATATTCCAAGGTGGAAAGGTTCAAATGATGTGGGTCTCAGAGGTGCAGAGGCCACAAAATGTATGGCATATATAGACAATTTGAGAGGCATGGGATGGGGAAAAACAAATGATGGAGACAAGATCACTTGGGGGGGAATCCTATACAAGGGCCAAACAAACACAAAAGAAACATATATGGCGATGATCAAACAGAATTTTGGATAGACTGCTAAATGTTGGTTTGTGAAATACTGGAAGGAGAGAAGAAAGAAAAAGATAATCATTTTTCTTTGGTGTGTTTGGCGGAACAAAAATTTAACATGGACAAACTTAATGAAAAGGGGGAAGATAGGTCTCGGCATTTGTTTACTGTGCAAGAACGCCGAAGATGACAACCTACACATCTTCTATAATTGTGTTTTCACAAAAGAAGTCATATATCTATTATGTAAGCATTTCAATTTCCAGATTCCAGACTATCAGTCACTCTTTGAATGCACTCAATGGTGGTTCTCAAAAGGTAAAGACTACCAGATCATACCCCTTATTTACATTAGATAATATGGATTTGTAGAAATCAGAGGATTTTTTAGGGAATGCAAACCCTGCCAATGGGGATAGTGACATACATTGTACAGATTTGGGAAGAGCAGAGAGTCAAACAAAAGCCTCCAAGAGATTTATCCAAAAGACATCATCCTCATGTCATACAATATCCTACGGGTTATTTTGATGGAGCCTCACAGAGGGGCAGGTGTGGCTGCGGGGTCTGGTTGATGATTCATCCATTATCGCACTATAAGATACATTTTTATGGAGGTCAAGGAACTAATACCAGCGCGGAGATAATTGCTTTGTGGGGGCTTCTATGGTTTACCAAACAACTATACATTGATAAAATATGGATTTTCGGTGACTCTAAGGTCCTGATAGATTATCTGAATAATAAAAACCATTTAGCCCTATACATTTGTCCTCTTGGATAAACAGGATAAATTCATTGGTTAGATCCATTGATAATATAAATTTCACGCCTACCTACAAAGAGAAAAACATGACAACCGACATGCTATTGAATAAGGGTCTAAGTGACACCTATGGGGAGATGCATTACAAACTTATCGATGTAGAAGTTATAGGAGCAAAATGTATTGTAAAATTTAATTGAATACATATGCGGGTGAGGTAAAAGGACTTCAGAAGAATGGCGGAGACAATGTTTTGACAGCTATGGACTATAAATATCACTCAACTGTGAGAAAGAGAATAGCAAGACAGAAAAGGAATATAATCAATTTCAGTTTATATAAAACGGCCGAGCACCTACATGTAAGAAGTATTGTAATTATTGGTCAAAGAACATTGGTTTCGACAAGAAGGAAGTAAGAATAAGGCTTCTGCAGGAAGATGACAATATAGGAAACACAATTGTAATGTAATCTGGACTTAATGTAATATGAAAAACTAATGGATTTTGTACTGGTACATGAATATAAACCAGACGTTTTTCTGCTTGAAAAAAAAAACTAACTGAACAGTGCTAATTATTTATCTTAAACACACCAAACCTAGTACCTAAATGCACTGCCAATAATTATGACATAGGCATGTGCAACTTGTTTTTCAATTTGATATTTGATGTCGTCGTTAGTTTTTCCATTAAGGTTTAGGTTGAGGAATCTGTCAAAACATGTAGGCAAATGGTGTGACTTGACTAGTCGATTTCAATGGCACGGATGTAGTGTTGTCAACTCAATCTTTTCTCAGTGACAAGTTTTTTCAGGATTCAAACACTACACAGAACGAAACTCATCCTGGGTGAGCTTCTAAACATTTGGGAGCAATGATCAAATTTTAAGGGTTAGTTTTAATTTCAATTAGAAGGGAATATATTCATGGTCTTTTTTTAATAAAAATCTTAAAAATAAACATACATTTTAATTGACATCAATGTATTATTTTTACATTTCATTTTCAATCAAATTTATTCCAAGGCGGTAGACTTGTGTTAATGTAGGACCTGTTCAAACCCTCCTATATAAATTTGACATCATATATACACCCCTCATAGTCTAGAAGCTTAGCTAAAGAGATTCTATAAGACTTATTTCTGAAGAAAAAAATATTGCAATTATGTTTGATTGTATCTTAAAGCGTAACCAAAATTTGTATTAATAAATTCCTGGTGTTGAATTTCCGCATAAGAAACTCCCCATGATATAGACTATGTGATCAAAACCTTTGCATCCATGTTTGAAACTAAATGCGAACGAGTAGGCATGAAAAAGAAAGAATAAAAACGAATGTTAAAATTCATATTATGATTAAACCAAAAAATATACAATGAGATGTTTATACATGTGTGATACTAGATACCAATGTTCATGCATAAAAAGCGTCCCCATGTGCTCAACTCTACTCAAATTCCAATAATAAAAATAATCACTTCATAGGTGTTTATTGTATGACATTTACAGTTATTATCTTTACTAAAACAAACTTTACATTCACAACAAGTCCAATTAACATCAACTATTAGGTTTGAACTTAACTTATAATGAATATTATGAGTTAAACAATACCAATTGAAATGAAAAGAAGATAAAATTTATCACTCACCGAACTTGACATTCTATTTATAGCAATTGCCATTCTATCTAACAATAATAATTTGATAATTTTACAAAATCTACTTATTTTCTTTTTGTTGTTGTTGATTGTTATGAGATTCATATTTATCACACTATTAGTATTCATCAAAATCTAAAAAATAAGAGAATCATAATAATAGAATGGAAAATAAAACTTACAACACAAAGCTTCTTAGTGAACCTTTTTGATATTTTGGAGTGTCTCTTAATGATATTCTCCACTTCCCCTAGAAATTGTCATAAATCATTGTTGCATTAGTAATCATGTTCTTTAACATGAATTTTATATACCAAAATTAAACGAGTTACGTTGCAATATGATCTTCTCAAATATTGCATAAAAAAAAATGTTTGTTGCATAAGTAATTAAGTTATATTAACATGAATTTTATATACCCAAAATAAACCAATTACCTTCCAATATGATCTTCTCAAATATTGCATAGAAAAAATGTCATTGGCTGACAGTTGGAGGTGTACTAACCTCCAAGTGTCATCAAAATTGTAGGAATTACAACCAAACCCCGAGAGAGATACCATCTGAGGTTTTATGTGTTGATAGTTGTAATTAACCATATCAATTATGAAATTTTCAAGTGTTGTAGCCAGTTGGAACATCATATTAAGTCCTCCCCAAAGTTTTGGACTAACAATCTCTAAGAGGTACATCAGAACAACCTTGACACATTCAAACAAAAAAATTTCAACCTATTCATTCAAATTCAAACCAAAAACTCTGTAAAATGAAGTCCTTCATATCTTATCAAAAAATATCGAAACCAAAGTCATTCAAATCCAAAATAAAATGCCTGCAGACCCAATTAATTCAAACTCAGAAGAAATACATTTTCCCCCAAATCAGTTTAAGTGGAACTAAAAAATTTGTAATCCCAAATCAATGAAATTCAAAGAAATATATTAAAGCCAAAAGACTGGGTCATTATTTACTTGCAATTTTTTCAACGAACTTCTTTCAAAATCGAAAAAACCCATACAACCATACTGATTTTCAAATCCAATTACAACTCCAAGAATCATGTGCCCAATAAAGAGCATGGACAAGTTTTGGGCACGGGAGTTCATAGATGCCCCTATAATAAAACTAATACCTCCCCTGATAATAGTTGCCTTGTGACCATATTTCCCTATCATAGGAGATGCACATAGGGAACCAATCCAGCTTGCAATGTAGAGGGACGAGTGGACATAGCCAAATCTTGGTTGGTGTACTTGTAATAATCACTCTCATGGGAATGTTCATGTTTCTTGCGGGGAAATAATTTTTGGAGAAAATGATTCATGGATGTCACTCCCCCTGTCATTCATAGCACAACTCAGAATTCAACAAATCCATTAAAGTAAATAAGCTTCCATTATTTTCTTCTCATCGTGATTAGTTCGTAACATTATTTGCTAAATTATACTATAAACTGGAACTAAAATATTTGCAAGAATTGAACGTACATATAGGAGATACCAATATCATAGCTAAATATGGCGCGCCCCACAACAACAACAACATAGAGTGTTACATGGTCCTGGTATACCTGAGTCCTTTCCCCATACAATTCGTACTCCATACAAAGATTTGTTTGTCATCTTGTACAAAATATATAGGAAATGGGTTCAAGGAATATACCCTAATCACTCAAGACATGTGATCTAAATCCAAAACCTCAGATTTGATATATCTATAGTCACGAAGAATGAAAGGCATATTAACTATTTGATGTGTATGAGAGAAAATATTTGGCTAATATAATCCTCTCCCTCTAGAATAATTTTTATTGGTGGTCATGCTTCCTCAGGCCTTTCGGGGTAATGAGGTCTTTTCCTAGAAATTTTCTATGTTGGTTTATGTTGTTTCAATTTCTAGCACGAAATCCATGTGCTTAGGGTCTCACTTGGGGGATGTACTCATGATTTTCCTTTGGTATTGGTTCAATATTTACTTTAATAGAGGGAAAATGAAAGCCTATCATGGGCGTCATTTTCTTTTGTTGGTTCTTTGTTATGTGTGATCACACCAGTGGGTGAAGTAACTTCCCCTCCATACTCTTTTTTGTTTTTTTTGCATGGATTCAGTTTCTACATTGTTGGTGTTATATCTCAGGGAGTATCTTATGGAAATCACAATATTTTTCATTCAGGCTTATGTAAGTTTAGAGTCTCTTTTTCTTTTTCTTCAAAATTTTCTTTTGGTTTCCTCTTGTAGTTGGTTTTTCGTCCCCATGGAGTCCCCTTTCTCTTCTTGTTTACTCATTTACTTTCTCATGCTCATGCAATAGTATAACATTCTATTGAAATTTAGTATAATAATACTCCCTCTCATGTCAAATAAGAGGTTGAAGAAGTTGAACAAGGTGCTGCAATGAAACATCGTTTATTCTAGTACACTAAGGTTGAGGAACAAATTGGACATTGGGTCCCAGATACAGGTAAAGTCAAGACAAGACATACCTAGCATATGAAAAATGTGAATATACTAGTAAATGAAGACTATCATGGGAAAAGAACCAGGTGAGTGGTTAGAGGAGTAGTAAAATATTTTACCTTAGGTAGATGAGATACAATGGAAAATTATAAATTTGGATAAGAAGGTATCTATGATAGCTAAGAAGCTAGAAAATATATAACTTGTTCATTTGAAGATAAAAATAATCCACCTGAAATCATTCATGAGGATTCTCCAACTGTTTTTTTTTTTTTTTTGGTATCCCATGTTAGTTATCAGTATCAGTTTTGTCATATATTTTAGAATAAGAGGCTTTATAGTCTCAAGCATAGGTCAAAGGTGCCAAAACAATGATTACCTATTTGGTTTTATAATTTTGTTGAAAATTTCACATGGTCTAAGACAATTATGTTATGCTATTGGACCATTTATTACAGGTAAAAAAAAATTCTCATAAAATTTCATGTATATGTGTGTGTGTGTGTGTGTGTGTGTGTGTGTGTGTGTATGTATGTCGTAATGAGAATTTCCAGAAAATTGTTTCAAAATGCCACCTACAACAATTGCACTACATACAATTACTTTGTAAATGCCACAAAAGGGCTAGTTACCACATATGTCTAGATACTTGAACCCAAGCAACTAGGTAAATGATTTGTGCACTAAACCATTAAAACCAAGGATAAAATTTGAAGGGAAGGGTTACATATTTCATTTTTAATTTTAGATATTGACAATTTACAATAAAATATACCTTTCATATGAAAATGGAAAATATTTCTTCATTGACAATTGAAGACCATCATCAGTAAGGTTTCAATAAAGTGCTCTTAAAACTAGCAGAGATATTATTAAAGTTTCAGTAGAGCGCTCTGAAACCCAACAAGAGATATTCTTGTGCAATAATGAAATGCAAAAGGAGATGAGGAAGGAGATATTCTTGTGCAATGATGAAATGCAAAAGAAAACGAGGAATTTGATCTACAGGGTGATGATTCTAGCCAAAAATATCGCATACCTAGAGTCATCTACCTCGGAAGAGGAGGATGACATACCTCATTTCCATTTAGGTGGTTTATTTGTCTCAATAGATGTATTTCCTTTCTTTTTTGTTATATATATTAGTAGCAGCATTGTTATAATCCTTGGTGTTGATCCTTTTGGTTTTATCCTCAAGTTTAAATTGTTCAAATGGATAATTTTGTTGTTGTTATGCTACTAGTTTCTATTACCAAGTAGTAGGCCAGTAAGCATAAAATATGATGTATGCTTGTTTATGAATGAGCAATTCAAATGATTCCTAACCTACAAAAAAATAATATTAATAATTTATAATTTCATGTATACCTCATAGATCACACCTCCTATTGTGTCAAGTCTCTAGATTAGATCAAAGCTCTAAGTACACCTACACAATATTATAATCTATATAGGAATCATATGCAAGGAATTTAATGGGACTATTTACTTACACTCTATATAGGAATCAGATGGAGGAAATTCAATTGGGCCATTTATTTATAATCTATATAGGAATCATATGGAGGGAATTCAATAGGACCATTTTACTCTTTCCTCAAATATAATGAAATTCTTATACAATAAACTGTTATTCTCTAATATAGGTTCCTATAGGGTAAATAGTCCAATTGTTCAAACAATTGTAATGAAAATATTGCTTTTTTCTTATAGGTTCTTATAGGATAAATAATCTTGTTGTTCAACTAATGGGGATGAATATTTTAAAGACAAAACAACAATTATTTAAAATCTCCAACAACACAATTTTCTAGAAAAGAAATAGAATGTTTTTCCATGGTAATTATAGGCCTAATGGTTGATGCACATGTTCATTGAGATGCACAACAACACGTGCAAAATAACGTAGAAATAACATTAATTTTTGGCAACAAAAATTAATGCTTAAATAAAATAATGCTTATTCAATGTTGATCAAACCTACATTAATCAATTTTGATACCTAATTGTGCCCATTATCTTTTCTTCAAATTAATAGGAATAGTGAAGAGATGCAAGTAATATTCATAAATACAAGCACACAAAGCAAGCAGTAAATGCAAGCAACTGGAGTAGGTAGTGAATACATGTAAGTGGAGGAGGTAGCAAGAAGATATATAAGTGGAGCTATGGAATATTGGTAAGTACCATTTGTAAATCCTACTTGTGAGAACATGGGGAGCTTATTCTATTTGGAATTGTTTCTCCTTTGTGGATAGCAAAAAGAGTCACAACTACCAAAACTTTTGATTTTCAATTCCCACAACTAAGATGTAAACAATTGTTGTATATGCATGCATAAGCTTGATAACAATAGGGTTCTATTGTATAAAAAATAAAAAATAAAAAACATTTCTTTTTTTGAGCTATCACCATGTGGGGAAAAATTGTGAACATTCTTCTTCTTATCTTTCATGGTATTAAGAAAAGTTATTAATTAAAAAAAAACCATAAAATTAATGATAAATAGAACATATTATGAAAAGTTATCTTACCCTTCAATTGACAAAATTAGAAATAATCTTCATTTCAAAGTGCACAAATAATTGTTTTATCTTAATATTCATTTACATAGGAAATAATTTTATGCACGTGAGAGAGCTCTTAAGAGTAATAACGACTTTAATTTTAAACCCTAATGAGAACTAAAATCTTCTTATTAAAAATAAGATATTATTAAGTTTAATAAATATTTTATTAAATTTAATACATGTTTTATTTTTATTTTATTAACTTTCCTTTTGATTCATTAATTCGGAATTTAGATTTCCAAAAATTCGTAGAATGCTTATGGATATTTGAATTCTTCATTATTCTAACATCTTACTTTTTAAGTTCTTCGTGTGAGATTCTACGAAGTTATTGCGCTTATTAATTCCGATCGAAATGAATGACATAAAGGTGTTCGTGTAGATTCTATCAACTGGTTGTGGTCATAAGTCTTCGCTGAGATAAAAGTTATATTGCGCGGTAGTGATTGCATGCCCCGGTGTGATTTTCCTTTAACGCTCTGGTGTATTTGTATAACTTAATGGCCTGGTGCGGTTTTACACCTTAATGGAGTGGCACATGTACCTTCCATCGACTCGGTGTGACTGGCTTGCTGATACGCACTGGGCCGTTGCTAAACACCCCGGGGCATCTGAAATTTGTTTACCATCCCGGTGCTTGGTAGGTTTACAGTGTCGATGCGTTCACGGTAAAATGCATCGGTGCGTTGACACCCGATGCACGCACCGATGAGAAAAAAATCCATAACAACCTCCGAGGACACAATTTTTTTTAGTTGTGTTGAAATTCTGTTAGAAGCTTCGCCAAAACCTCCATTACTGAAAACGAATGTTGTATAAAATGTTTTTTTACAATTTTGGCCAATTTTATAACACTAAAAACCTCGTTTATAACCTCCGCTAGAGGGTCTTTTCCTTGTAATGTTATCTGAGGTTCAAGTCTGAGGAAATCCACGAGGTAACCAGGCTACCCAACTGTGAAAAAATGTGATTACGTCCTTCTCTCTCCCTCGAGTATTTCTTACCAGCACAATTATGATTATTAGTACCCAAACTGGGTGATTTCTCAGGTAACAAAACCCCTCCAAAGGTTTGACATGGAGTCTAATCTTTCAAAGGTTTCTCCACTGGCTCAAAGCCCAGCTCTAGATTACCTTAGGCAGTGTCCTTCCCCTTTCACAATATTTTCTCTTGTGATTTTTTCTCCCCCCCAAGATCACCTTTATCCCTTCAAAAAGGGAAGGTCACTGTTTTTTCATAAGTGTTGGGTAAAAGAGTTTTTTTCTTCATGGTTTTTCCCTCATCAATTCCAAGATTCCTTCACCTTTAATTTTGCTACTAATTAAAAAAACCATAACTACCATTTTAGTCACTCAAAATTACAATAGGCTTCCACTCAGCCATAAATTTTTTGTGTTTAATTACCACAAAATTAACTGCAATCTACTTACAAATTCACCATGACTCGAGGATGTTAGAAGGAAAATGTGTAAGTAATTAATTTTTAATATAAAATATTAATAATAATAAATTATTCAAAAATAAAATTTCAACAATGAAAAATTATACATGGTCTGTATAGAGAGAGACAAAAAAACCACTATATATCTATCTTAATCACTGATTTATCAAATACTAGAAGGGATTAAATCTTTCGATGTGTAAATAATTTTTCAAGTTTTTCATTCTAAAAGGAGGTTTGCATATAATGATATTTGATTCCTCTCATATTCATTTTAAAAAGAGGTTTGCATATAATGAGGTTTCAGTGCTAATTGTATATCTAGAAGGTGAAATCATTAAGTTAAAAAAATGGCGTCACTGAGGTGTAGTCACTAAAAACCAAAGTTGATTGTATATCTAGAAGGTGAAATCATTAAGTTAAAAAAATGGCGTCACTGAGGTGTAGTCACTAAAAACCAAAGTTGTGTAGCAAATTTGAAAAAGAGTTGTGACATGTTGTGAAGTATGAGTCCAAAAACTGGGTTGGAATGAAAATGATATAAAAGTTATTGTGATCCTTAAGCCTAAAGGGTACAGTAAGAGAATGCACATGAACAATTATTAAGTATTAAATTTAGATCGTGGTGGTCATTATTGTACCTGCCCTGTCAGGTTTTTTCTGATTGTTACATTAATTCTTATTTAAAAAAAAAAAAATTACAATTCTCTATAGTTAAACTTTAATATTTATTTATTTTAATTTATTTATTGGCTAATATTTTCTACAACACTTTGCTATTCGCCCCTTTTCTGCCGCGGACTGTTACAAAGATGCCTTGAGGTCATCATGCAGCTTTATTGCTAGTCCATCATTTCGTCGATGTCATGTCCATTTCTGCACTGAAGTGAAATTAATTTATTTAATATTTTGAAAATCTAGTAAGAAGATTTTCCTTCCAGCTGGCCACATTGACGATGGTATCACCTCTTAGAAGGTCGTGCTTAACAAGACCTCTGAAATTTAACATTATTAGCCGTATATCTGTCTATTCATCTCCAGGGTTGGCTACAGAGCCGGCACTGGCCATGATGGTTCCAATTTACATGAAACCTCAATAATTTTGATTAGTGACTAAATTCCGTAACTGTCCCAATTACCTAGAGCTCAGTTAAAATATTGAAACCAACGTTAAAATATATTGAACGTCAAAATTATAGCTAGTTACTATGGGACCTTATCCAAGAGGGTGGTATACGGTTAAAGAAAAAAGGGGTAAATATAAAGGATTAATTTTCATTGGGACAGAATTAAAATGTTCATTAAAGTTGTGCCATTAATTTTGCAAGTGCAATTTACTAATGAAAAATGTAACATTTAGAAATGATGATTTTTTTTAGAAAATAGATAATTTATTGTTATAAATTTTCAGTGATTTTATTAAGTTGGGTTTAAGGTTGTTAGAAAATAGATAATTTATTGTTATAAATAAATAAATTTTCAGTGATTTTTTTTAGAAAATAGATAATTTATTGTTATAAATAAATAAATAAATATTTCTAGTCTCTTTTTTTTAAGAGAGAAAAATAAACATAGGTAGACGGAAATGTGAATGTCCATTGACTTGATTATGCCTTTTGAGTCTCATGGCAGCAAGTTTAAACCAACACCACACTTATTATGCCTCTTGAATCTCTTTCATCATGGCAATTTTAAACAAACATGGAATTTGATAGGTGAGGTAAAAATTTATTTAGCCATATCTAATTTATAGCCATATGTAATTTCATTTTTACCTCACTTGTTACCAGTCAAATTGCATGTCTTAAAATTGCCACGAAGAAATCTGGAACAACTACGAAGAGAAATTCGTTGATAGGCCATGCGACCTGGCTCTCGAAGAAATCTAGAACATCTACGAAGAGAAATTCGTTGATAGGCCATGCGACCTGGCTCTAGACAGTTGCTTCCTTCTAGAAATCTTGAGGACTCTGGGTGGAGACGAGTTAAAATGGGAAGGTAGTAACTACTATGAACCTATTTTTGAGAGGAGAAAGATTCAATTCACTGGATTCGATATCTTGAATGACATTTTGATGCTTGAGAATCAGATACCCATCACAGTTCTCCTAAAGCTACTCGAATTAAAGTTCAAATCGGTCCATATTGCTGAGAAATATCTTTTTGATGTGCTGGTGAAAACTCCAGGGACCAAGTTCTACCCTTTTGACTACGAAGATGATATGATATGATATGGGAAAATGGTTTTGGACGCCACCATATGAATATGATATGGGAAAATGGTTTTGGACGCCACCAATTATGAATATGATATGGGAAAATGGTTTTGGACGCCACCATATGAACAAGTTCATCATTTTATGGGTTTGTTGTACAGACTCATTGTGCTTCTGCCTTCCAATGATGCTGACGAGCGTGCAATTCAAATAAAAAAAAACGGCAAAAAATAATCAGGTAAGGACGTCATATATTGCATCTCCCCTGCAGTAGAATTAAGTAATGTTGGCATCAAATTTCAGCGATGCAATGGAGGCATCAAGAAAATACATTTTTATCAGAAGAAAGCCACAATTTATCTTCCTCCAATAAATGTCACGGATCACACAGAGGTACTCTTCCGTAACTTAATCGCCCTTGAGCTATGCAACGCATCTGTAGATAATTACGTTACGTGTTACTTGAGTTTGATGAACAACTTGATCGACACGTAAAATGATGTGGTAGTGCTAAGAAGGAGTGAAATCGTCAAAAACTACCTTGGGAGTGAAACAAAGGTTGCTGAGCTCTTCAACGGTTTATGCAAGGGAGTCTCTCTGCCCCCCGAAGATGTCTTCGAAGAACTGCAATATTATGTGATGAAGCACTACAGAAGTAACTTCAAGGTCTGGTTTGCCCAGTTCATTAAAGACTATTTCTCATCCCCTTGGAAATTTCTAGCTCTCTTGGGGGCAATTCTGGCATTGGTGCTCACCTTGGTGCAGACCATCTTCTCCATTAAGTAGTTTTATCTTTTTCCTACTGAATGAATTTTGTAAGGGTTTAGTATAGGGATATTTCTAGTCATTTATATATGATTTCTAGCTCTCTTGGGGGCAATTCTTGCATTGGTGCTCACCTTGGTGTAGACCATGTTCTCCATTGAGTAGTTTTATATTTTTCCTACTCCTACTGAATGTCTTTTGTAAGGGTATAGTATGGGGACATTGCTGGTCATTTATATATGATAGGTAGACTTGATTATATGACTTTTGGGTGTAACCTAATTCGTTTGGATCGTGTTGTAGCCTTGTTGGGCATTATTCTCACTATTTAGATGGGTCTTGGTTGGCAAACAGAAAGAAAGACACATTGATGTGAGCATTTATTCAAGGTATTGAGATGGCTCTCTAGTGTGGAGTGTTTGATAGGGAATTGAATTCTTTGAATCGTTTATTGTTGATTTATGTTAATGATTAATTTCTACGAGTTTACATGTATTTACTACCTTATTCTATGAGAAATGAGAGACATGAATACTTCTAAGATCTTCCAAAAGTTGGTTTATGTTTGATTTATTGATCCTTGAGGTGGGAAATGTTCAGATTTTGGGTCTTACAACTCTAGTAATATATTTGGGAGTTTCATTTATTTTACATGTCTTATTCTATGAGGAAGCACTTCGTAGATTTTTCAAAACATGCGTTATTACTTATTTGAATTATTTATTGTTGATTAGTGGGTGGGAAATGTTGATGTTGGAATTAACTCCTAACCACCGGCATGAATAAGCAGTGGTAGCAGCCCACACTTCATCAATTTTGATTGCAAAGAAGGACAAGCACAGATCCATAGAGCTGGAGGCACTTTCACGCAACCACAGCAAACCGAGTACCATGGCCATCCTCTGCACTTATTTCTTCAACCACCGCTTTGACTTACCTTTTGCCCGCAGCGCACAATCGCAAGCTTTTTGTTTTAAGCTTAAGCCCTTTCGCCATATCTTATTTTACCGCTGATGCGATATCTGGCAGGACCCACACTTACCTCCATCGCACTTTGGAAACCATCGCAAACCTTTGTTATCCGCTATTTACTTTGTATCTTGTTTATCTCACTTACCGTTGTTTACCACCCGCATTTATCGCACTTCGCATATCTGATCACTTATCGTTTAAGCCCCGCAATGAACCATGCAATGTTGCGATGTGATATCGCAATGCACATCACAATCGCAACTTCTTAACTTTACCTTCAGCAGCCCGCATTTATGTTATATGTTTTGCGATGCCATATCGCTGTCGCATATCACATTCGCACAGATTTAAGTTTCCCGTAAAGCGCCCGCAGGCTATGTTATTATGAATGGGATGCGATGGTGCCACGTCACATCGCACATCGCAGTTCGCAAATGTTTAATGGATAGCACCACAATTAAAGTTTGATATCTCCGATTTGCGTGGATGTGATGTGGACTCAGAACCACATTGCATAATATTTGAGATCCACCCTTTTGTGTTTTGAATGCGTTTTTTACGTGTTTTCGTGTATAAACCATAATACAATCTGTGTGTCGTTTTAATGAGAGAATGGGTCTTTTGACAGCCCAAGGACGATTGGTTGTTGAACGTTCGTTCAACAATTGAATTGCATTTAATACCATTAGGTTTTACAGGCTTCGACCATTTTGTATAAGATATATAATTTCATGTTTTATGTAGAAGAGTAGAATGAATTGAAACTCAGAGAAGAGTTGAATAAATTGAAAAAAGAGTTCTTCTCCTAAGTTACGATGTCTATCTGTGTGTATGTTTGACTGTTAATTCCGTAGAATTATGCATTCTCTATATTGCGGGGGAAGCATCCCTTTGTGTTATTGTTTCGTTCAACATTTCCAACAATTGAGATTTTAATAAATATTAATTTAATATTAGAAGTAATTAGTTTAATAAATGTTTTAATTTTTTAAATAAAATTGTAAATTATTAGATAAATATATTCAATATTCTAATTTATTTTTTTTATAGATATTATACCATACAATTCAAACTGATAGTTTTATATAGTCCCTGCTAACAAAATTTACCCCAAAAAATTTGGCCAAAAGACCAATTCATCTATGTTAAACTACACTATACGATTATTGCGCCGAGAGGCGCATTCTACAGCCCAGTATGACCCCAATGTGTAAGTATGTCGGAAGCCAAAATAGTATGACCCCGATGTGTAAGTATGTCGGAAGCCAAAATAAAATAAAAAATTAAAGAAAATTTAAATAATAAAATCCAAATAATGTCGGCTTAAATAATAACTTATATAACCATATAAATGAACAAATAAAAATTCATTAGAAACAAATTTAAACAATATAAATCTAAAATATGAAAAGGTTTACGAACTCTCAAAAAATAGATATGGTAAATAAATAAAAATACAAATAAACGCCAGGTATGGTAAATAAATAAAACCTTTTTTTATACTTACACCAAAAGAGATATGGTAAATAAAAAAATATATAAATAAACAAGAGGTATGGTAAATAAATCAAACATATTTTTATACTTAATCGGAGGTATGGTACATAAATAAAAATATAAATAAACTAGAGGTATGATAAATAAATAAACCTCTTTTTATATTTATTCCATAAACCTCTTTATAATTACAAAAACTCAAAAAAGGTTTTTTTAGGTGAAGCCTCTGGGCCAAATACCATGGGCCAAATACCATATTTATAAAAGAGACATGGTAAATAAATAAATATAAAAGAGGTGTAAAGAGGTAAGGTAAATAAATAAAAATATATCAAATAGGATTAGAAATCAACATCTAATTATATATGACGTCTATGGGCCGAATACCATGGACCAGATTATTTCAATACCATGCAAAAAAACATTATTAACCCTAACATTAATATTGAAATAATAATAGTAATAGTATTATTATTAAATCTAATGTTCATATTAATATATTATAGTACTAATATTATTAAATTTAACAAATTTAGATTAATACAATAACAAATTTGTTATATTATAATATATGTTAATATATCATGATATATATATTAACTCTAGATATATATGGGAGGGAAGAATAAAGACATATGATAGAGGTGGGGAAATTGGGGGAGTGACAAGGGAGAGATAGAGATAAACTAAAGGAGAGGGGAGAGGAAGAATGAAGAGAGAGAGAGAGAGGGAGAGGAGTGATAGAGGAATATAAGGGTAAGAGAGGGAAATGGAGACATAAAAATGGAGTTGGGAGAGAGAATGAGAGATGGAGGAAGAAGGAGAGAGGATTGGATGGTAGAGAGAGAGAGAGAGAGATAAGGTGGAAGGTAGAGGGAGGTAGAAGAGAAAGGGATACAGAGGGAGGATGAGAGGAGGAGGAGAGAAGGTGGGATAGAGAGATGGAGTGGGAGGGGGAGAGAGGGAGGGAAGAAGAAATATATAGAGTGTGAGAAGTGGAGATAGAGGGAGTGAAAATTCTATCCTCTCATAGAATTTTTATTACATAGCATACAATGGTCTATTGGTGAGCATGTGAGTTTCAACCTTTTAATTCAAAGTGTGAAATGACATGATGTGAATTAGGATAGAGACAAGTTTTTTTACCCATGCCCAAAAACCCATAATCTCCTTGGGGAATGCATCTTGTATTTATATTAAATTCTATAACCACCATACAATATATCCTTATCTCAAAGTTTTGTCTCATACCTTACTTTTTTTATTTCCTCAAATCCAATTTAAAAAAATATCTAGATATTATATTATATATAACCACATATATGTATATATATCAACCCATGCCCAAAGAATTATAATTTCTTTAAAAAATGCATCTTGTATTTATATTAGAATCTATAACCACCAAACAACATGTCTTTATCTTAAAATTTTGTAAAATACCTAATTTCTTTTATTTTCTCAAATCCAATTTAAAAAAATATGTATATATATATATATATATATATATATATTCTAGTCTCTTTTTTTTAAGAGAGGAAAATAAACATAGGTAGATGGAAATGTGAATGTCCATTGACTTGATTATGCCTTTTGAGTCTCATGGCAGCAAGCTTAAACCAACACCACACTTATTATGCCTCTTGAATCTCTTTCATCATGGCAATTTTAAACAAACATGGACTTTGACAGGTGAGGTAAAAATTTATTTAGCCATATATAATTTATAGCCATATGTAATTTCATTTTTACCTCACTTGTTACCAGTCAAATTGCATGTCTTAAAATTGCCACGAAGAAATCTAGAACAGCTACGAAGAGAAATTCATTGATAGGCCATGCGACTTGGCTCTCGAAGAAATCTGGAATAGCTACGAGGAGAAATTTGTTGATAGGCCATGCGACCTGGCTCTGGATGGTTACTTTCTTCTAGAAATATTGAGGACTCTAGGTGGAGACGAGTTAAAATGGGAAGGTAGTAACTACTATGAACCTATTTTTGAGAGGAGAAAGATTCAATTCACTGGATTCGATATACTGAATGACATTTTGATGCTTGAGAATCAGATACCCGTCACAGTTCTCCTAAAGCTACTCGAATTGGAGTTCAACTCGGTCCATACTGCTGAGAAATATCTTTTTGATGTGCTGGTGAAAACTCCAGGGACAAAATTATACCCTTTCGATTATGAATATGATATGGGAAAATGGTCCTGGAAGCCACCAGATGAACAAGTTCATCATTTTCTGGATTTGTTGTACAGGCTCATTGTGCTTCCGCCTTCTAATGATGCTGATGAGCGTGCAATTCAAATCGACAACAACGGAAAAAAATAATCAGGTAAGGACGTCATATATTGCATCTCCCCTGCAGTATAATTAAGTAATGTTGGCATCAAATTTCAATGATGGAATGGAGGCATCAAGCAAATACATTTTGATCAGAAGAAAGCCACAATTTATCTTCCTCCAATAAATGTCACGTATCACACAGAGGTACTCTTCCGTAACTTAATAGCCCTTGAGCTATGCAACGCATCTGTAGATAATTACGTTACGTGTTACTTGAGTTTGATGAACAACTTGATCTACACGGAAAATGATGTGGTAGTGCTAAGAAGGAGTGAAATCGTCAAAAACTATTTCACTCCTATGGGCCAAATACCATGGGTCAAATACCATGTTTATAAAAGAGACATGGTAAATAAATAAATATAAAAGAGGTGTAGGATTATAAATCAACATCTAATTATATATGATGTCTATGGGCCGAATACCATGGACTAGATTATTTCAATACCATGCAAAAAAACATTATTAACCTTAACATTAATATTGAAATAATAATAATAATAGTATTATTATTAAATCTAATGTTCATATTAATATATTATAATACTTATATTATTAAATTTAAAAATTTTAGATTAATACAATAATAAATTTGTTATATTATAATATATGTTAATATATCATGATATATATATATTAACTCTAGATATATATGGGAGGGAAAAATAAAGACATATGATAGAGGTGGGGAAATTGGGGGAGTGACAAGGGAGAGATGGAGATAAACTAAAGGAGAGGGGAGATGAAGAATGAAGAGAGAGAGAGAGGGAGAGGAGTGACAGAGGTATAGAAGGGTAAGAGAGGGAAATGGAGACATAAAAATGGAAGTGGGAGAGAGAATGAGAGATGGAGGGAGAAGGAGAGAGGATTGGAGGGTAGAGAGATAGAGAGAGAAAGATAAGGTGGAAGGTAGAGGGAGGTAGGACGGAAAGGGATACAGAGGGAGGATGAGAGGAGGAGGAGAGGAGGAGGAGAGGAGGAGGGATAGAGATATGGAGTGGGAGGGGGAGAGAGGGAGGGAAGAAGAAATATATAGTGTGAGAAGTGGAGAGAGAGGGAGTGAAAAGGGAGAGATGGAGAGTGTGTGTTTATGTTTACGAGTGAGATAAAGAGACATAGAAGGAATGATGGAGACAAGGGGGGAGAATGAGAGAGAAGTAGAGGAAGGGATATAGTAATATAGTTGGAGAGAGAGAGAGAGAGAGAGAGAGAGAGGGGGGGGGGGGAATAGAGGGAGCCAGGAGAGAAAGGGAGAGAGGGGAAGAGAGTGATGGGGGAAGAGAGAGGATTGTAGGGGAGAGAGAGAGAGAGAGAGAGAGAGAGAGAGTGATGGGGGAAGAGAGAGGCAGGTAGGAGAGAAAGGGAGAAAGAGGAAGGAAAAGAGAGGGTACTTGAAAGAGAGGAGGAGGGATTGAGGGTGATAAGAGGAGAGAGGGATTAATAGAGACATGGAGTTGGAGGTGGAGAGAGGGAGGGATAGAGAGATGGAGCTAGATGGGGAGAGAGGTAGGGAAGAAGAAATACATGGAGAGGGAGAGGTATTGACAAGGGAGAGATGGAGAGAGAGTGTGTATGTTTGTGGGTAAGATAAAGAGACAAACAAGGAGAGATGGATATAAGTGGGGAGAGAAGGAGAGAGAGAGGCATATAGTAAAAAAGTTGGAAGGTGAAGATAAAGAGAGAGAGAGGTGGGAGAGAAAGGAAGAGAGAGAGTGAATAGAGGTAGGGAAAGAGAGATGGAGATGGAGGGGGAGAGAGATGGAGGTAAGAATAACGAGAGAGAGAGAGAGAGAGAGAGAGAGAGAGAGAGAGAGAGAGAGAGAGATTAGGAAGATGGAGAGAGAAGGAGAGAGGATAGTAGGAGGGAAGAGAGATACAAGTGGGGGACAGGGAAGGAAGGGGAAAAGAGAGAGAGAGGGAGAGGAGGAGGGTGTGATAGATAGATTGATTGGAGAAAGAGAGTGTATGTTTTGGGGTTGATATAGAGAGATAGAGGGAGACATAGATATAGATGGAATGTGAAGATAAAGAATAGATAGATGGGGACAAGGAGGTAGGGACAAATAGATTAATAGATATGGAGTGAGATAGCATGTGTATTTTTCAGGGTGAGATAAAGAGACAAAGAAGGAGAGATGGAGGGAAATATAGATATAGATGGAGGGGGGAGAGAGAGAGAAGAATATTTCTTGCACTTGATGCATTGATTTTAGTGTAGAAGATAATTTTTAATCCTATTTTATTGGTTTCACTGGATGCATTGATTTTAGTGTAGATGTTGATTTCTAATGATATTTGATTGCTTGCACTAGATTCGATGATTTCAATGTAGATGATTTCGAATCCTATTAGATTCTTGCACTAGATGCATTAATTTAAATGTATATGTTGATTTCTAATTATATTTGATTGCTTGCACTAAATGCATTGATTTCAATGTAGATTATTTCTAATCCTATTTGATTACTTGCACTAAATGCAATGATTTCAGTGTAGATGGTGATTTCTAATAATATTTGATTGCTTGCATTTGATGCATTGATTTCAACGTAGATGTTATTACTTTCCTACTTGCACTAGATGCATTAATTTGAGTGTAGATGTTGATTTCTAATCCTATTTTATTACTTGCATTAGATGCATCAATTTCAATGTAGATGTTATTTTATAATCTTATTTGATTTTTTGCATTAGATGCATCGATTTCAGTGTATATGTTGATTTCTGATTTGATGTAATTGGATGTACGATTGTACATTAATTTTAAAGTCATTAGATTAATAGTGTGCATTGATTTCAGTGTAAGCACACAAAATTATTGACAATGTACATTGATTTTTATGTTATACTAGTTAAACCTATTAATATTGGAGAGCAAGAGAGAAAATGTATGATGTTTACTACAACAACTCGACCTAAATATTTAAATGGTTTACGATTTCAAATGTCCTTTTCATATAATCCATATGAAAAGATGACAAAACTAACAAAGGTGACAATAAGAATAGTAGATAAAATGGTTTCAGATTGATCACAATGAAGACTATTTGTAATTGACTACATTCTTATTAT
The DNA here is from genome assembly GCA_034641835.2 of Pinus albicaulis. Lineage (NCBI taxonomy): Eukaryota > Viridiplantae > Streptophyta > Pinopsida > Pinales > Pinaceae > Pinus > Pinus albicaulis. Next base: position 280,989,136 of record CM076582.1, read on the forward strand.
TCACATTTTCTATCCTTCAATATTATTACATTGTTAGTTTGCATTCAAAATTTTTATTTCATCATTTTTCATCATTAAAGTTATTTTACAATATTTATCATCTCAAAAAACTGAGGTAACTAAGAAAATCTAAAATTAAAATGACTCGATAAATGTCAAACATATTTAGCATATTTAAAATGGTTATATTAATATTAAATGTATTTACATATTATTAATAAAATTAAGTATATGTTCTTCACACATATTTAGCATATTCAAAATGGTTCTGTTAATATTATATGTATTTACATATTATTGATAAAATTAATCATATGTTCCTTATATTATCGATAGATTTTGTTTAGCCGCACCCCACTGAAACCAATCTAGATCCATCTTAACTCCGGATCTATCAACAACTGAGAAGGATCAAATATCTCGAGGTGCAAACCTTTCCTCAAGTTTTGCACTCAAAAAACAGATTTGCACTTCGAGAGATTTGATCCCTCAATAGCGCTTGATAAATCTGGAGTTAGAATAGATCTGAATTGGTAGTCACTGATAGCTGATTGTTTCTTCACTAGAGATGATCCAAAATTGATTCTTTAGTAGAGATGGTCCAAAATAAGTTGTTGATGTCAGCGAAAGTTTCCTTCTATATAAGGCATATAGTAACCCATTTTTCAATTAGCTTTCTCGTACAAGAACTACCTAAAAGTTGGCTTGTCTCGAGCTAATCGATTAGATTTCAAGTTTAGCCATGCACAAAACTAAAAGCCATGGATATTTCCCTGTTAAAATATATTTTCACCGTCAATATTTTTATTTTTATTTTAAAATATTGATTTTATATCTGTTTGTATGGACTCGAAAATTCATTGATTTGGAGTTTGGAGTTGATATAGAGGCTGAGGAATTGTCCGGATGATCAAAATTGGTTGGAATCAGGACAAAATGTTTTTAAGAAATCTTGCAGTAACAATGTTTGAATCATGTTTTTGATGGTGGAAATAGATTCAACCCCATCAAAAACCTCTAAAACACCCAAAATATTGAAGTTTGATAGCTATAACTTGGATTTACAAAAATCCCTCTCGGATTTACTTAAATCTTACCAAAATTTCAATACGACGTAATTTTATATTGGTTTAACAAATTTTGACCATCAATTTTTATTTTAAAATATTGATTATTGATTTTATATCTGTTTTGATTTGTGTTTTTTTGAATTCCTTTATGGAAATACCATATATATCATCATCTACTTTTTAAAACCTTATATATATATATATATATATATATATATATATATTGATTTTCCTAGTTTAAAAAAATTATAAATTAAATTAGCTTGTA